>WOVY01014971.1:0-25000 GCA_013436015.1 Rhipicephalus annulatus
AAACACTGTTTTGCACAATATGTCTCTAAAGAAATTATGCCAGAACATATCTATACAATGAAAATGGTATACAGATGACTGGCATAGCAAAAATGCTTTAGTTATTTAATTATAGACAGAAGTAACATCTGTAGACTTACCAAGTTACAGTATATTAGCTTCACAATTTCTGAGGCAGTACTCAAATTGACCAAGCAGTATATGTCAATACATCACATCAACTTCTATTCTACGGACAAAAATAAAACACATTCAAAATCTTGTAGATTAGGTTGGAGAAAAACTAGATATTTTTTTTCAAAAAGGGACGTTCTTTCCGTTTGCAGTAATAAATACACAGCACTCTTAATGGTTACTCTGATCTATTCCACCTGAAAATTTTTCGCCACCCTAAACTGCCCACCCTGTAAACTGCCATCCAGATGTTAGTGTGCTCTAGAGAGCGTGAAACAGCAGTTTAGTTTGTTTCAACCCATGTCATTAATAAATTAACCGATTAACAATACAGTATACCAAAGTGTATTTTAATGACTACTACATTCAAAGTATTTGTACAGATGATAGTTTGAACTGAGTCATCATGAAAACTAGGACCCATCGAGTTAGAAAAGCAATGCAACTTTCTAATCAACATTTAGCTCAGGCAATGCCTGAATTGTTAGGCAGAAATTCGAATTACAGTTCAAACTTTTTCGACTAATTGGATGAAAATATGTCGCAACAAATGATCTAAGAGCAGGTTACATTTTCAGTGCACAATATGGCACCAGGGAAATGTCGAGAGCATATAGAGATTACATATATATTTGACAAAAATTCGTGAACATTTCTTACCTACAATGCTATAAACATAGCGTTGTTTGGCCTTGTCAATGCATGGTGATAATTATCTAGCACAGAAGCAACAAAAGAAAAAACAGGAGTGACAGACATAGGTCGGCAAAATAAGTGGATCTCACTCACACTTTATCAAATAGATTTTTCGCTCAGGACTCACTCGAACTCAGACTTTCTAAAGCTTCCCTCAAATGTATCATTCGGAATCAGACTCAAATATTTCATCAAACTGACTCACTTGGACTTAGACTCGCCAAAATTTTTCTCAAGCGAATTCACTCCACAATCTGAGTGAGTCCCCTCATGAGCGAGTTTGCCGACCTATGATGATAGAAGGTGCACCAATTTCATTTCCACAGAACATTTTACAGTGACTATGAACAGAGGCACTGCAACAAGACATGATGTGCAGACACACCATATTTACTCGCGTAATGAACACACTTTATTTCACAAAGCTAATGCAAAATGGGGGGGGGGGGTTATTACACGGCAGAAAAGTCACGGGAGTTATAACAGCGAAAATTTCGCATGCAGCTTTACTTCTTTTGGGTTTTTGTATCCCGAAGCTCTTGTTCTCTCCCGTAACAAACGTGCACAGTCCAGCCGCCTGGCTCCTATGCTCCAGCGCATGCTCCACCAACTTTTAGTTTTAAACCAGCCATGTGGCTAGCGTACCGGCCGAACACGCCTTGTGCAGTAGGTGTGTCCCCAACTATGTTTCTTACGACAAACCCCGATATTCAAGAACGCAGCGCCGAATGGCGGCACACAAATTGGTTCGGGTGAAGCGCCGATGGCGCTGGTCGGAAGTTTGCATGGCCTCTGACACTGACGGGCATGTTGGTTTTATGCCACACCCCCACCATCTCAAAAGCCATGAGTTTATTTCTTCGCTTTTTTTCTCTTGCCGCCATGCAATGCGGTGGTGCCATAAGCAAAGAGCTTTCTCCTGATTCGACAGGTGACGCTCTGCTGCAAAAAACGCGACATTTTAAATTTTTGATTGACGTGTGCACCTTCGCCCTGTTCACCAACTGTTTTAGCCTGGCTGCAAAAACTATGGGCGTTTGACTTTTATTGCTTCATTATTTTGTGATGTGTATTGGCTCAATTTAACATTTTTATGATCATCAGCGGCACTGAATATCACACCAAAATAAAATGATACAATTTTTTTTTTCTTAAAGACCAAGGTGGATAGTGCATGGGTTCATTATGCGATTGGGTAAATTACGTGAGTAAATACAGTAGGTCTTTTCCTCTAATATTGACACGAAATAAAAAACAATTATGAACTAATTACACACTTAGTACCTTGGCACTCCTTGGAGCTTTTGTTATAGTATGACTTGTTCATATCTAATAACAAAATCTTTCTATGCTGAAAGGATTCACACTCCTAAGCTCTACAACACAGTGAAAGAGAATTTCAATCTAGTAAAGAACGAAAACAATGGATGACTGGAGTTAAATTTACATTCCGTAATTGTGAGCCCTTCGGAATAGAAAAGTTTCATAAACTAAACTGAAGGAACTGAACTATCAAGATTGATAATATAAGCAGCTAAAATGGGCAAGCACGTAAACAGATGTGCATGCGCTAGGCTCTCATCTTTAACAGAGAGAATTGATATTCCTGCAAGTGGAGAAGAGTCAGTTACCAATCACTTGTGCATCTTTAAAAAATATATATATATCTCAGCCCATGGCATTTTGGTGCAGCGTGTAGGCATAACCTTTGTGTAAATTTATTTTTTGGGTGTAATAAATGTTGTTTGAAATTAGTACATATATCTTTCTTTGTTAATCCTTGTGCTGGTTTTGCACCAAATGTTAGTTACTTTCACATCCTATGAATAAAGCACAAAGGGCACATGCCTTATGGGGAATCTTACCATCTTTGCCTTCTTGTTCTTTCGGAGCTCGTCATCCGATGTTCTTGTGGATGCTTTGTTTGTGCCAAACTTTTCTCTATTCTCCTTTAGGCGCTCATCTGCTGTCATATGCCTCCTTGCATTCTTGAATTTGTTTCTGAGTGCCATCTTCCATGAATCCTAGGGTAGAAAACAGAAACTTTACTAGGTCATAGGAATTATTGCTCCCTACCTACTAAGACTAAGATGACTGTCATCTTGTATACTTTTATGGCTACAGTATCCTAAATGTCAGCAATGTTAATTTAGCTTTGGTAGATTACGTACGTCTTTAATTTCTACATTAACTACTTATGCCTAAAGCCTTATAAAAGCCGTAGTGTTTAAAAACACATACGTGCATGGCACAGGTAACCGAAATAGAAACTTCGGAAACTCTATGGTGATGGAATGGGAATATAATGCTTGCTGAATACCAAAATAGTGTATACAGTACATTAACATGTAGTAATCTGTAAATATTAAAAAGACGACAAAGGGTGAAGCTCCTAAAGACGTGGGTCTGTCGATCCCGTGTATGTACCTATGTATGCGTGTGTATGTATGCATGCATGTACGTATGCACGTGACCACCTGTATAGCTCCACGTTTGCCAGCTGCCCACTACTTCGTTCTTGCAAACATCCCACTATGCCCCATCACCCAACCACCTCTTCACCGACCATAAAGCCGTTATAATGAAGGGGGAACGGAAGCGACGTATAGCTACCAATTACGAATTGTAGAATTTCATGCGAATTCAATGTGAATTGACATGTGACATACGTCACAAATAAGAGCAGATGTTGAGACAAACCAAATTATGTAAATTTATTGGCGAAAATTTGTACATTGAAGATGCATATAGCAAGAAGTGATAGTCTTTGCTCGTGATTTCTTCACGGCTACAATAAAAAGATATGAACAAGCGGTTTAACATAAAGGAACACATAAAGCTTAAATAAAAGAAAACAATATCGAATGCTATAATAGTATGCGATGCATTTTAAGATAAGGTTAAATTTATTGAAGCAATTTAAATTTAGACATGCCAAAGCAAACTGTCTTTAAGCGCATATTTTGAAAATTCTTAGCGAACTATCGGCGAACTACTACGAATTAACAGAATCAAAGTTGATTTGCAATTATTCTATGCGTCAATCTCATCTAGTAATAAATATTACGCAAATTTATTAACATATAATTGCTTTATAGGAGTTTCTATTTCATTTTATTGACTACGAATTTCTTCTGTTTCCCATAAAAGCATCAAATGGCATACCAGATGTGATAATATTGTTTCCTCAATATTCAAACAATTACCATGAGCAGGAAGAAACAAAGCTCTTTTCACAATCAGCGATGACAGCTTGAGAAGGTTGGTTGAGGCTATTATAATTAGAGATATGATATTCGCTCATTTCTAATCGATTATGGCGATAGAGTAAGTCCAGCTATCCACGAAAAAGAAACAATTTGCAAATAATATAAAATGTCGCATGAAGCAATGTACTGACAATTGCGAAAATTGGCTAGTGCGAATCCGTGGATAGTCCAGCTATGCACGAAAAGGAAACAATTCGCAGGTGATATAAAATGTCGCGTGAAGCAATGTATTGACAATTGCGAAACTTGGCTAGTGCGAACGGTCACTTTCGCTGCGCAGCTTCGCACATCCGCCGCCAGACGTCGCGAACATTCAGGGTGGCGCCACCACTCGGAGGCAGCACGACGCACGCGCTACCCGCCAGACGGAACGGCGGCGGCCGGAGTCGTAGATTGCCGTGTCCAGGACCGGCGAAGAAGACCTCGCACTCGTCGACGGACCCTTCGCAAGTCGTGCTGACGCCCCCGAACAGCATGACAAACCTGTCGGCTGGTGGAGAACGATACGTTACTCTCGCGCGGCACATTTAAATTTAAATAACGAAGCAAGCTATTTTCTCGGGCGCACAATTTTAAGTAGAAATTTCTCAGTTGCAAATTTTAACATCGGTTAATTACTACGAACGAACTCGAGTCAAAGTTGATTTGCAATTTGTTTCGTAATGAATATTGCGTAGGAGTAGTAACTTATAATTACATTATCGAGAATTTGTATTGCATTCACCTGGTGCAATCAATATCGAGTCTAATCGCGAGCTGCAGGCGCCGCCGTCTGACGATTGGACTCGCTATCAACACCACGCCAGGGAAACGAACCCATGACCATTAACTTGCGCCTAGTATCAGATCAGCAAGGGTGGCGCCAACGGAGGACCGGGGGGAAGGGAGGGGGGGGACTGGAGCCCCTGCAAAATTTTCGTCTTGGCCTGCTTCTCTCCCCCATTTCACCCCCCAAGATGAAGCATAGTAGAAACGCAACGCATACGTAACCTTTAATAAGAGGGAAAAATCTAGGGACTCTAAATACAACGGGTCTCGTTCTTACCTCCCCACCGTCTGTCATCTAAAATGGACAGGCGCAAAGTCAGCTGTATGTATAGATATATAGGCAGGGAGGCGCTGCCACGGACCTTCTCCCCCCCTCCCCCCCCTAAATGTCTATGGCGTTAAACACGATATTTGTCGCTGGATACCTGTAATATTTCATCTTTCGCTTCTCGACTTATCGCATCCATGATTGTTGCGCTTTTCTGGCACTATATTTATTGTACGTATAATGACATTTGTTCCAAATTAACAGTTTGCTAGTACGCCAGAAAACGAAATTCCTCCTTGCTGCGGCAGACAAGCCGCTGCACAAACGAGCAGGCACGCGAACACCAGCTGACTGTCAAAAAAAAATGCAATTGCTCATTTGCCTGGTGGCTGCGCTATATCGATTTTCCTACAGTACTTAAAGAACTCGGCGCTAATGTCTACGGGAGCTGCAACGCACGGCGCTTCAGCGAGCATGGGAACGTACACAAATTTCTCTAATCTTCGTATACTTTCGCCTTTGTTTGGCTTTGCGTGGCTCGGAGCTGCTTTGTCACGAAATGACAATCGGCAAACGTTCAGCAGTAGCACATTAACCTTCTAGGCTCGCCAATTCAAATAGGTTCGTGAAGTCTCGAATGATCAACTCTTTTATCCAAAACAAACGCGAAAATGCGAGCAAAAACGAAGCTGCAACCGCAAGCACGAAAACTACATAGGCGAATTTGTGTACTATACCCATCATTCCCGTGATATTTTTCCCCGTCGTCTTTGTGGTTTCCGTGTCAAGTTTCGTGCAATTTCGCCTGTATAAAATGAACCAACAGCCGATCCCCTTAGGACGTCCTATAGGTTTTTTTTTAGGGGCGAAGCTCCTTAGGGCGTGGGCTGTGCGTCTCCTGTAGCCTGTATGTAGCCACCTCTAGTTTAGTTCTTGCAGTGTTCACCAGATGGCGGTACCGTCCCCTGTATGTAACCACCTCTAGTATAGTTCTTGCAGTGTTCACTAGATGGCGGTACCGTCTCCTGTATGTAGCCACTTCTCGTTTAGTTCTTGTTGTGTTTACTAGATGGTGGTACTTGTAGCTGATGATGAAAAGATGCAAGATGTTATAAACTAGAAAGCGGTACTTGTAGTTGATGAAAGACGCGAGATCTTATAAAACAGGAATGATGTCACATATGGCGCGTGTCATTGGTTAAAGGCAATCGTTCGATTTAGTGCGGCGACGTACGCTAGGGGGAGCGATGTAATAAAATTGAGTGGGCAAAATGTACAGAGGATTCATGGTTTACCAGGTTTACCTCCGGAGCTTCGCCCACTCATAATCATTCACTTCGTGGATATGGCGGAATTTTTTTTGCATTCCACAATTCATAAAATGTATATCGCTCATTTTTCACGCCCACCTGAGATGTCCCATTCTATGCGTATGCATTTCTTCTGTGTGCATTTTCTTGTTTGACACAAAAGCCTTCATTCATTCGTTCATTCATTGATTCACTGAATTACCGTAGCTGGCGGCCGCGAAAGCATGTCTGTTGAGGGCGAGGACGTCGTAGAAGACCCATGTATCGTCCTCGAGCACGTGGATGTTGGACGTGCTCACCAGCTTGCCGTTCTCGGACGAGGGTGTCAGGCCACCGCAGAGCCAGATTTGGCCAGCACAAATGGCACCCGCTCCGAAGGCACGCGGGAAAGGGAGAGCGGGCCCTCTCGAGCACCTGAAAGGCACATATTATTTTTTTAAATTTATTTACCCTAAGAGTCCAACGATTGCATTTCATAGGGGGGAGCATAACCATTTGTATAAACATTGAAATGGTGCCATTGAAACAAAAACAGGTAATTAAAGAATAAAAAAAGTTAAAAGAAAAATATAAATTACTGGTTTAACACTGCTTCTCAGCTTGCATCATCGTACTGCATTTCCTATACGTTATACAAAAAATAAAACTGACATCATATGACCTGCATATACAGGCATCGCGACAATATGGCAAGGACGGAAATTTCCTTAGTGGTAAAATAGGTAGTGCTTGAAATTTCAAGATTGTATACTTTGTCAAACGCCTCCTTTCGAGCTTTTTTTTTAATGACCTTGTAGATGCAGTTAGTCATTATGCTCGTGTAAAGTAAGCACATGTCGTGTGGAACGAGATTTTGCAGCGCGCGAGAAACGCGTCATAAATGCTTCCCTTTTCCTACACAGTATTGCGCTTGCAAAACCGAAACATTGATGTCACTGAACTTTCTGCGCTTGATCGGCTTTATTGAAAATTTAGTGAAAATAATCACGATAGTCAAGACTGCGCCAGAGCGTGACAGCTTTCTGAAAACATGGTGCAAGCCTATTAGCGCACCTTGTGTACTTAGTTTATGCATAACACTGTCTTACGCCGAATCCTTTATTGTAGCCCTTCACAAGTATGTGTCATTAAGTAACTAATTATCTGTTCAAATTAATGGTCGTCTTGTAGCTATGGCAATAATAATATCTGTGGGATCGAATCCCGGTTGCGGCGGCTGCATTTCCGATGGAGGCGGAAATGTTGTATAGGCCCATGTGCTCAGATTTGGGTGCACGTTAAAGAACCCCAGGTGGTCGAGATATCCGGAGCCCTCCACTACGGCGTCTCTCATAATCATATGGTAGGTTTGGGACGTTAAACCCCACATATCAATCTTATCAATCAATAATAATATCTGCGGTTTTACGTACCAAAACCACAAAGTGATTATGAGAGACGCCGTAGTGGAGGATTTGGAAAATTTTGATCATCTGATGCTCTTTGACGTGCGCTGACATCGGGATACGGGCCTCGATCGTTTTGTTTCAACCGAAATGCGACCGCCGTAAGCGGAATCGAACGCGCGACCTTCAAGTCAGCAGCAGGGCAACGTAGCCACTGATCCACCGTGGCGGACTTCTGAATATGGTACTCGACTTGTGACTCACAGGTCGTGGGATCGAATCCCATACGCAGCAGTCATATTTTCTATAGTGGCGAAAATGTTTTAGGGCTGTGTAGCTAGATTTAGATTCACGTTAAATAAAAAGAAAAGAAAAACGCTGGGTGACCGAAATTTCCGGAGCCCTCCATTGCGGTTTCTCTCGTAATCGTAAGGTGGTTTGGGGATGTTTAGCCCCAGCAATCACTATTATTAGTAACTTGAAGTAAGGCAAGGAAATACAGACTCAAAGAAATATGCGCAGACATTATAGTCCCAAGTTGATGCAATCGTCCCCAGTCATGGAAAACAAATGTTCAAGTTTTAAAACAAAAGCACACTGTGGTGATGAAGGTGCCTAAAATGCGATAAATATATCGGGCACATCCTACTGAGGCGCCTGGATTATTTTGCTTAGCTGCATGGAAATTCCTAACTTGCACATAAACCAAAGCACAAGCCGTTGTCAGACTTCCGTCGCCGAAAATGAAAGATAAGATCCTTGTAATCAGCACAAATGCGTCACAGGAGCTGCCACTGTGGGTTAACCAGGCTAGGTCGAAAATTCCACTTTGTAATCGCGGTGAAGAGGCTGGGCACACTTCTCCTACAAACGTAGCGTTAAAAAGACCACCTGCGCAGTCGCGTGTCAACGATGAACACGTCATCCAGAAAGCGCTCCTTGGCACAGTTGGCGGCCGCCGTATCATTCTCGAAGGCGACTCCTCCGAGCGCCCAGATTAGGCCCTGGTGCTGCACCACCGCCGCTCCCATCAGCGCAACGGGCAGCTTCAGCACCACGGACCAGGCGTTCAGCATCGGGCTGTACACTGCTACCGTGTCAAGGTAACTGCGAATAAACGCAGGATAGAACAGACCTTTAATGTTATGCAGTATTCAGCGTTCCACACTTTATTTCTTTAACGGGGTTAGTGCAAAGCTTTTACGCCATAATGCAGCCAGTCCTATATGTACAAGGAGCATGCTTATCTTGCGCCCCATTTAGTGGAAGTCGGATGGAGCTCTTAAAAGAGACACTAAAGATAAACAACGTTTTTCTTTAAATTGACAAACTGTACTCGAGATAATGGATGCCGTATGTTTCACTACCATAAGTTCATTATGAGCGGAGGCAATCGAGGTAGAAGTCTCATTTTTTAAAACTTGGCGCCAAAATGTCCGTGTGTGATTTCAAATATTTCAAGATGTAGTTTTCGTATTTTCCCGGCTTGATGAAATTTTGCGAAAGCTTCGTATGTGAGGTCTGTGGCAGCCACAGGTGGCAATGTGTTTCATTTTTATCGCTTGGAAACTACTTAGTACCCAGTATAGATGCCTTCAAAAATTGATGACGTCGCAGTGGTTGGTGAGGAAATCTGAAGGTGGCTTCTACACCCGTAGTTTCGTTGCATACCAAGCGCCGTGTCGCTTCAAAAGCGGTATTTTCGGGATTTTACATTGTACTTCACTAATAGGTGACAAATTGTTTTGCTCTTTAGCGTCCTTTTAAAGCTACCAATACGGAGTCTCTCATAATAATATCGTGGTTCTGGGACGTTAAAGTCCGAAATATTATTATTAAAAGACTCACGTAGATAGCATTGGCGATGAGAAAAATCATTTTTTGAAGCGATTAGTATGGGTCTGTAGAGAGAGAGAGATATGGTGTGAAGAAAGGCAGGGAGGTTAACCAGAAAGCAAGAATCTGGTTTGCTACCCTGCACTGGGGAAGGGGAAGTGGGAGACAGAAAAGTAAGGAGAAGGGAATGGGAGAAAAAGAGTGGGATGGAAACGAAAGCGCACAAACACACTAAAACGTCACAAGCATTCGACGAGGCGGGTCGATGGCAGAAACTTCAGGAGGGCCTTCGTCGCTTTTTGGCGTGAAGCTCGATGTTTCCGGTATTCCAAAATTAATTTTTCGGAAAGCGGCTGGTCGTCGAGGCGTGCAAACACTGCTGATGGGTCTATAAACACACAGTATGTGTGTTTATAGACCCATCAGCAGATAAATTAGATAAACATATAGTTTAATATGTCGTAAGTGCACGTGGAACTCTGTCAAAACGTTTTAGATGCGGAAGCATCTTATACTCGCGCCTTGTAGTGCGCCGTCCGCGCCGTCCGCACCACTTCTCGAACATTCGACAGCTGACGCGCGCGCATGCGCCGTTGCGCCGTCACCCACCATCTGTGCCGCGCGCGCTTCTCCTTCGAGAACATTCGACAGCTGACAGCGCATGCGCCGTCGCGCCGTCGCCATCTGTGCCGCGCGCGCGCTTCTCCTTCGAGAACATTCGACAGCTGACAGCGCATGCGCCGTCGCGCTGTATATATACTCAAGGTCGGCGCTCGCTCGCTCAGTTGCCGCTCGTCCGTTTGTTTGTACGGCGCGTCGACATCCGAAGTCGCCGTGAAATGAATGCCAACAAATCCACAAACAGAATGATCGACGTCCCTTCGACCAGCGCCGGCCAAACTGTTGGCGGAACCGCTTCCGCATCCTCCTTAGTGTTCCCCCGAGGGAAGCTGCGGGCAATTTTTTTCTTTTACATTTTACGCTCGCGTATCATTCAGGCATTTGCGTATGTCTATGTATGTATGTGCTCGCATATGTATCTACGGAAGAGAGAGAGAGAGACAGACAGACAGACACACACACACACACACACACACACACACACACACACACATATATATATATATATATATATATATATATATATATATATATATATATATATCGCGTCACGATCACTTCTAAACACGCCACCGAATCCGTGCATCTATCAACATCGAGTTGGTCTAGTTGTCCTGTCAACGACTTCCTCTATAAGACGATCTCTTCTCTTCTAGATCTGGCCAGAAAACTTGATCTACTTAAAACGCGTTCACGCAGTACACACATTTCTGAAATATATATATATATATATATATATATATATATATATATATATATATATATATATATATATATATATATATATATATATATATATATATATATATATATATATATATATATATATATATATATATATATACCTTTTTATTATTCGAGCGCAAGATTCTTCTTTATTCACACTCGAGCCAGATCCCCTCTGCTCAGACCAATGCGTACTAGATCCTCCGTGAGAACAGTAACAACGGAAGCGTTTATTTCAACGGTTTCGGCCAGAGTCTGGCCTTCGTCAGAAATGAGTCTTATTCGAAAAAAAAGGACAAGTGTTGAAGGTCACGATGCGTCCGTGGCGTACATTCTTTGACCATGTTCTTTGCCCCCCTGCTTAGCTACCAGCGCTTTCGTCGTGACGAGAAAGATACACGTAATGGCAGCATGCGCCAAATCTTTAACTCGGCTCGTATTGGTCGGATTCTTAAAATTTTTGCGGTGTTGAAATCGTAAATCAATAAAATCTTTCAGTGAATACATTCTATGGTTACCTGAAAAAGTATTTCAGGGCCCATTTCAGTATAGATTGAATAAAAATGTCTTTGTTACAGCGGACAACTCGCCCAAGTATTAGCTAGAGCTTATCGTACTTAAACATGACTTGCGAATATTTCATTTTATTAAGCCAGCATTAGCAAACAATCTGCTTTAGTTAGTCAATGTTAGTCATAGTTTAGTCATGACAAGCCATCATATGCCTCTGCTAACAACAGCTGACAGTATGGCGAGTTGATATGATAAGCCATTACACTACGGCCGGCCATTCATATCAGGAAAAGAAGTAGCAGGGGCTGGGATAAAAATATATCTACGAGTATCATCACGCGTCGTCTAAACTAAAATTACGCCCTCACGTTTTCACCTGTTTAATCTGTAGAGCGTGCTTCGTTACACGCACTTCATACATGCAACAGAGCACGCTTTACAGGGCACTCGACAGATCAATTAGGGTGTAGAAAACTAGGCCACGTCATTGCCGTCCTCCGTGGTGGTGTAGTGGTTACGGTGCATTGCTACTCAACCAAAGGTCACGGGTTTCATCGCGGCCGCGACGACTGCCATTCGATTGAGGCGAAGGGCTAGAAGCCTGTGTATTGTGCAGTGTCAGTGCGCGTTCAAGAACACCAGATCGTCGAAATTTCCGGAACCCTCTGCTACGGTGGACCTCATAACCATATCGTGGTTCTGGAACGTAAAAACCCGCCTATTATTATTATTATTATTATTATTATTATTATTATTATTATTATTATTATTATTATTATTATTATTATTATTATTATTATTATTATTTTTTTTTACGGCTTTATTTTGGTGCATAGTCATAAAGTGGCATTTGTACAAACGTTAAACGCGAGTATACCTCCATTAAATGGTACATGCTTAACTTGAATGGTGTGTGAAGTACAGAGAAGAAAAAACCGGGCAAGGAATCGAATGCATGGATATTAAAAGAGAAGACGCTGTAATTAAACAAGTCAATGCTGGCAAAAAAAGTTGAAATGTTCTGAAGGTGGGTTCACTTTGTTGATGAAGGCGTCAGAAAATCGTCTCGCAAATAGTGACGAGTTTGACGTCGATTAAAGTGCTCGTGGATCTTAAGCATTCAGGACCACGACAGACCACGATATCGGTAAGACGGAGCCGGAAAAGAAGGCTAGGTGAGGTGAAATTCTTGCATTTCCTACGAAAAAAAAATAAACAAAAAAAGAAAACGGAAAATAATGAGCTTTTCGTCTGTTGCGCACCTGCCGTTTTGGTCGCGGCCACCGACGACGTAAACCTGATCGCCCACCACAGTCGCACCGTGAAAAGCCCGACACTCTGGAAGCTTGGTCTTTTCGGTCCAGGTCTTTTGGCGGGTGCAGAAACAGAACACCGAGTCTGAGGCCACCATCTCGTCGCTCAAAGTGCGGCCGGGATCGCAGCCCCCTGAAAGAAGGTCATATTAGTGTTATTATGATTATATTATTATTATTATTATTATTATTATTATTATTATTATTATTATTATTATTATTATTATTATTATTATTATTGTTATTATTATTATTATTATTATTATTATATACAATTATCCATACGCTGAAAGTTTTAGAAGCGTCTCAGAATGCACACTTGACTTTCATGGCGAAAGTAAAAATGAAACACATTCAGGACGAGAGCTGAATTCCAGAGGCGAAAAAAAAAACCTAAAACTCAGTCAATTGAGGTTTAATAAATGATTACTGATTCTGTTTATGCGCTTCCACAGAAATAAAAAACAAAGCAGGGGCTGGAATAAAACACACTATCGTAAATGGTCTACGAGTTTCATCACTCGTCGTCTAAACTAAGAATACGCCTTCACGATTTCGCTTGTTTCTTCTGTAAAGCGTGCTTCTTTGCAAGCAGCGTATTTATGCAACAGAGCATACTTTACAAGGCACTCCACAGATCACATTGGGAGTTTTGCTGGTTCATACTGGAGTAGTATTAGGAACAACACCCTCGTGGACTAAAAAAAAAGGAAACACGTTAGGGTGACAAGGTACGACACTCTATGCCGTCGCCCTCTTTTTTTATCTATGTGAGTTACGTCCTTAATATTTTCTTCGAAATGCTTAAGGTAGAAGATTATTTGTGACATGGCTGTACCCACAAAAAAATGGGGGGGAGGGGCGCTTTTTTATGCATTTTCGTTTCATATTTCGATATACTGACTGATGGGTGTGCTATCCCGAACATAAAATTTCGCTGAAGTACACATGCCTTTCGTCTGCTTCTTATAGTTCTGTCAAGTAAACTGTGAACAATAATGATAGGCTTACTTGTACTTCTACACCGTAGTTAATAGTACTGCAGTGTTGGGGGTAACAAATTATTGAACTACTCCCAACTAAAACCAATTTTCCAACTACTCTCTTGCCAAACGATTGCATTGAATATAAACATTGTCGTTACAGCAACTGTGATCGCCCGTACTGGTTATTTTGCACTGTAAGAAGCGAACCGTTCAGAAGAAGTGGCTACACCCAAGTATTATTTAAAAAAAGAAGTGAGTAAAGTAAGTACTTTAAAGGAACAAATGAAAAAAAACACTTAGACGTGAGACTCATAATCTGGGCTTTATTTCCAGTTACCTCGAAGGAAATATTTTGAATTTTACCCCAACAATGTATTTTGCACTCGCTAAAGTGGACTACTTATGGTGAGCCGTCAGCGTCTGGAGAAGATGACAAAGTTGTGTTACAGCTGCTATGGACGTTGGAGCGCTCGAGAAGACGCCGCCGCGAACGTCTGTAGTCGTAAATGCCAGAGGAAGCATAAATTGATTGATTGATATGAGGGGATTAACGTCCCAAAACCACCATATGATTATGAAAGACGCCGTAGAGGAGGGCTATGGAAATTTAGACCACCTGGGGTTCTTTAACGTGCGCCCAAATCTGAGCACACGATCCTACAACATTTACGCCTCCATCGGAAATGCACCCGCTGCAGCCGGGATTTTATCCCGCGACCTGTGGGTCAGCAGCCGAGTACCTTAGCCACTCGACCACCGCCGCGGGGCAAGAGGAAGCATCAATATGTGGGAAAGCAAACGCGTCACGTCCTCCCAAAACCTCATTTCACTAGACTAATAGCAGCTGAATCAAAAGGTAACCTTCGCTGTTCAACTTAAGTGCAAGCACAGCTGGTCTTCTCAGTTCCATTGCAAAAAAACGTCGAAGGACGACAGTCTACTGCCGGCCGTACTACATGAGTCCTGGGGCATATCTTTTAGAAAGGGTTGTATTTCATCATATGACCATTTATGTTTCAAATGCGAATGCATTTCTTAGTCGAGCTATGTCAGGCGTCCGGCGTTGTCCGTGCGCTGGCAGGTGTTATCTCTCCGCTCTCACTCCCTCTCCCATATCAACAGCTGCGGGCGTGCGCGCTTATGATCGCCCCTAGCAACCGGAGCATGTGGTGCGAGAGAGTGTAGGAAAGGGTAGGTGAAGCCCCTAAAAAGGAGTAGGTGCAGTGCTTTGCTGCTCCTTTTCTCGCCGTTCGCTCTCTCCTCCTGCGCCTCACTTTCTCGTCTGCTCGCGCATCAATCTCGACCTTTCCTTGGCTGGGCGCACCTCAAGAACTTGCGGAAATGTGTGCTCGAGACGCCGCTATGATACGCCAACGCCGAGCCGAGAACGTTGTTTGTTTTGTTCACTTCATTGAACGTTTTAACCGTGCACGCCAACTACTAGAGATGGAAACGCATATCGCGTTTCTCGCGACAGAAAAGCGCCACGTGCGGCGAAAGGTGCTATTGGCTGCACGGTGTAAAAAAAAGAAAACATTATTCTTCCAACCTTGAGAGTATTCCCAAGTGACTGCGAAAGTCCTGCGGTCTCTCCCGATACCATTTGTGCAGGTGAGCCCGTGTTTCGGTCACTTTTCGAAGATTGCCCGTACCGCCACGCTGGCACGACAGTCAAGCCAGTAGACAAGGCACGGTAGGCCTGACAAGTCGTCGGAGCAAGCGGGTGCCCCATCCACTGCGCCGGCGCCCGAAATGGAATTCGTGCAAGTCGAAGGGGAGGCGATATCGCCGACGGAGTTCGGAAAAGAGCAGGGATGGTGCGAGGTCAAACGAAACACCAAGAAGGCGGGGGGAGACGCCGACCCGGCGAAGAACCAGCTAGCAACGCCAGCGTATATCGAGAAGGCGGCGTTTATACAGAAAGCGACGCAGTACGTGCGGAATATCACCATGACGAGCCGAATGCCCAACCTGCCGACGGATGACTACAAGATCATCGTTCGACCCCGAGATGGCTTCAACGTATCCCACTACCAGAAGGACCGCGTCCACTGCTGCATACGCAACGCTGCAGGGGTGGGACGTGAGGTAGCTGAGGAGGACAGCGTCTGTCTCAATGAGCGACAAAACGTTATTGTGGTAAGCACGCCGTCAGGAGATCGCGCTAGACGATATAAAGGCATTTGCAAGCTGCGAATTGGCGACCGCGAGTTCGAAGCGAGTGCCTACAGAGCGGCTCTGGGGAACACGTCCAAAGACCTTATCAGGGGCATATCGCTAGATGAAAAGCCGGCGGACGTCGTGAGAAGTCTGGTTAACCACCGCAACCCGAACGTCCTGCATGCCAAGCGCATGGGAAACACGACCAACGTGATAATCCTTTTCGACGGCTACTACGTGCCTCTTTACGTGAACTACGGCGGGATGGTGATAAGGTGCACTCTTTACAAGAAACATATCGATATGTGCTACGAGTGTGGTCGTCTGGGACACAGGGCCGACGTGTGCCCCAACCCGAACGACAAGAAGTGCCGTGGGTGCGGATGCGGGAACCCGCCCGACGATTATCGGTGCGAGCCGGTGTGCCAACTGTGCGGAAAGGGTCACCTCACCGGAGACCGCAAGTGCAAAGCTAAGTACAAGACACCCTACCTAGTCAAGCGCCGACAGTGGGAACGCAGAATGCGCGAGGAGGCTGAGGCCGCCTACAGCAGTAGCAGCACCGTCAACGACGGGGAGGAGGGCTACGGACGACGCCACGCACCGAGACGACGTCGCGGCAACAGTCGATCGGCCTCGAGGGAGACCCGCGCGCGGAGCCGCACTCGCTCCCGTACTCGCTCTCGAGCCCGCTCTCGCAGCGTCTCCCGACCCCGTTCAGCGAAGCCTCGCAGCACGTCGACGGCCCGAGCCAACCACACAGCTGCAGCCAAAGGCGGGGGAGAGGTTGACCCCCATAAATTGAGGTGGGTGGACGTCGCCTCCGGACGTGCGCCCAGCGCACCGCTAACGCGAACCGAGACTGCCATTGATAGAAACCCAGATGTAGACAGACGCGGTAGCTCTGCTTACAAACGCAACAGCGACCCAGAAAGTCTAGTGCAGAAACGATTTGATCAATTCGAATCAATAATCCAAGAACTAAAGCAGGAAAATGCAAGGTTAAGAAACGAAATTGCCACGTTGAAGGGGAAGGCCCCGACAGTTCTCTTTCCTTCTCCTCCTCCAATCAAACCCGTCGCAGCCGACGCGGCTGCTAGTACAGCCGAGAGTGGGGAGGAAGTCATGGAGGCTCAAGACGCGCACCCCGCACCCACCAAACGTAAGGCACTTGACCCGGAACAATTCGACGTCAAATCGCAGAAACGCGAGAAGGAACTCCGCGAACGAGTCGATAGACTCTACGACAAGGTAGACGCGATGATGACCCAACACGCGCAGCAAACCACGCAACTTAACAACGCAATTGCTCAGCAAACCGCACAAACCGAACAGTTGAGCGTTGCAATATCTCAGCTCACAAAAATGGTCGCGACGCTTCAAACGCGCATAGACAATATCGAAATGCGACTTCCGGGCGCAGTGGGTCGCCCAGTACGAACGACTGGGAACCGTACTTTAGGCCGTTACCTGACGAAGAGGCGCAGGATCAGCCGGACGGCAAACCATAACACGTACAGTCACCATGGCTCGACACGAAACCACACAAACACAACGCCCACAACAGCATAACACACGGAACACGTTCACTATCTGGCAGTGGAACTGCAGGGGGTACAGGAGAAAACGGGCGCTTCTCCAACAATTCTTACGTAGCCGGCAACGACCGGACGTAATACTATTGCAGGAAACCAATGACCCGGTCAAGCTGGCAGGGTACAAATCTATAGACGAAGCTGTGACCGCGGGAGCCCCACCAGCCGCTGCAACGCTGGTGCGACGCAACCTCACCGTGGCGCAACGCGAACTTAAGAACATTAGCATACCGCATGTACTCATAGAGCTCATCCCGACGAAAGGGCGCGGCCCCGGCCTGTTTGTGCTGAACGTGTATAGCAGACCCAAAGCCAGACACCGCTTTAGCACGTTACTGCGAGAGGCGCGCGAGGCAGCTGCCGACGGGCCCTTGCTCATCGCAGGCGACTTCAAAGCGCCCCACGCGGCGTGGGGGTACGGCTACGAAACGCCAAAAGGTAAGCGCCTTTGGGACGATGCGCAGAATGAGGGCCTCGAGCTCATCACAGACCTTTCCGCGCCTACGCGCAGGGGCAACAGCGTATGTGCAGACACCTCACCCGACCTCACATTTACCAAGAACGTTGCTAGCGCGCGATGGCACAATACACAGGAGGACCTGGGTAGCGATCACTCAGTGATCGAGATCCAGGTCGACGCTGAACCTCACCACCGCGTTCATCGGGAAGGTACCAAGGGCAAGAACCACCGGCTGGTGGATTGGGACGCGTTTCGCAAAGTCCGGAAAGAGCAGAATCGTGGCAGTGCGGCTATTGAGGATATAGATAGCTGGACTGCGACGCTCAAGGGCGATTTAGAAATGGCGACGTGGGAGGTTCCGCCAGAAGCACAGCTCGAAGTGGTAGACAGCTAACTCCTACACATGTGGGAAGCCAAGCGCAGCCTGCAAGACAGGTGGAAGCGTCAACGCCACAATCGAACGCTGCGCAGACGCATAGCACGGCTAAGAAGGGACATGGAAGAGCACGCGTTACAGGTATGCAAAACGCAAAAAGAAGAGATCTGCAATGGGATGGAGAACCAGCTGGGACGGGCCAAGACGTGGCATCTCCTCCGGCACCTCTTGGATCCGGAGGAGACGAAAACATCGCACGCACATAAGTTTAACAAGTTGCTGCACGACTACAAGGGCACCCACGCGGACTTTCTAGATGACGTGCGAAGCCGTTACTTTCAGTCACGTAGCCCCCTCGCGCATTCGGCATACGCCTGGGAGGGTGAGGGTAACGCGGAGCTAGACGAGGACTTCAGCGTTGCAGAGGTGAGGGCGGTGCTGCACAGGCTCAACACAAAGTCGGCGCCACGCCCGGACGGGATAACCAACAAAGCGCTACGTAACTTGGACGATGAGTCGATAGAACAACTGACGGCTTACATGAACGAGTGCTGGAATGCGGGCGATATACCGAACTCGTAGAAAACGGCGCGCATAATTATGATCCCCAAACCGGGCAAACGAGTACAGATTGACAACCTTCGACCGATATCCCTGACGTCCTGCGTTGGTAAGGTCATGGAACACGTGGTTCTCGCTCGCCTTACCAACTACCTCGAGGACCGAAACATGCTCCCACACACGATGCTGGGGTTCCGTCGTAACCTTTCCACGCAAGACGTTATGCTTCAACTCAAGCACGATATCGTAGGCAATCCCACACGATCCACCAAAGCGATACTCGGGCTCGACCTCAAAAAGGCGTTCGACAACGTTAGCGATGCTGCGATACTTGAAAGTATACGAGCGTTGGGACTGGGCGAGAGAACATACCACTACGTACGGGATTTTCTTACGAGCCGCCGGGCCCGATTAGCGATCGGCGGACTAGAATCGCAGGACATATACATGGGTTATACGGGCACGCCGCAGGGCTCCGTAATCTCGCCCATGCTCTTTAATCTCGTGCTTGTCGGATTACCACAAAAACTCGCTGAGATAGAAGGCCTCCACCATGGCTTGTACGCCGATGATATCACCCTCTGGGTTGCCGAGGGAAATGACGGCCACGTAGAGCAAACGCTGCAGGAAGCCGTCGACGTGGTGCAGGACTACCTTCGCGACACTGGCCTCGAATATTCCGCCGCTAAATCGGAGCTCCTGCTCTATAGACCCTCGCGCAGGGGCCGTAAACCCAAGAACGCCGATTCCGCATTCGAGTGCGCATATAGAGAAATTAATGTACGCACATCAGACGGCGCTGTCATCCCAACAAGTTAACAACATTAGGGTACTGGGCTTGCGCCTGTCCGCCAACGGCCACAACGGCGAAACCGTTCGCAGACTAGAGGGCGCGGTCAATGAAACAATCCGGTTGCTGAAACGAATAACGAATCGGCATAGCGGAATGAAGGAAAGCAATACCATTCGCCTGGTACATGCTTTCGTTATGAACCATATAACGTACGTCGCCTCCTACCTCAAGTGGCAGGCGACTGAACGCACCAAACTAGATTGTCTCATCCGCAAGGCGTACAAACGCGCAATCGAATTACCGGCCAATACCAGCACGGCAAAATTTCTCGAGCTGGGGTTGCACAATACTTTAGATGAGATAATCTAAGCACACAACATCACCCAGTACGAACGTCTGGCGAAGACCAGAACTGGTCGACACATCCTCGAGACACTAGGTATCAACTACCATACGCAGCGCGGCGAAAAGGTCGGGATACCCAGACGTATTCGCGAGCGCATCGTCGTTCTGCCGTTGCCTAAGAACATGCACCCGACACATCACATCGGTCGGCGCAACAGGCGCGCCCAAGACCTTGAAAAGAAATTCGGCAATAGCAAAGACACAGTTTACGTGGACGCGGCCCGTTACGACTGCCACCGCGGCTTCGCGGTCGCGATCACGGATCGTGTAGGAACTTGCGTCACGAGTGCGACGATAAGCACGGAAGAGACGGAGGCAGCCGAAGAAGCTGCCATAGCCCTCGCGATAGCCACCACGGACGCCGAGGTGATAATAGGCGACTCGCAGGCGGCGATACGCAACTACGCCAGCGGCCGGATCTCCCGCGAAGCGGCCCGTATTCTCCAAATTCACGAACGCAACATCTGCCGCAAAAATTTCCTCGTGTGGACCCCCGCCCACACGGACCCTCCGCTTGCGGGCAACGCGACTTCCCACGCCGCGGCTCGAGGACTTGCACGCCGAGCTGCGACGCCTGCCGACAGTCCCGATGTCTCGCCCACTTCGACAGCGATGCGGGAATGGACGTGGGGGGATCGCATGACCACTTTCAGAGACATCACGCAACACTACAGGCTGAACAGATCGAAATATCCACCACCCCACGCCAAACTAAACAAGAAACAGCAGGTTGCCTGGAGACAACTACAGACACACACGTACCCGAATCCGGTGATCCTTCGCCTCTGCTACCCACGCATTTATACGTCCGACGCGTGTAAGGCGTGCGGAGCCAGAGCGACGCTGCAGCACATGCTGTGGAAGTGTACCGGTAACGCGCAGCAGTCCCCTACGAACCCGGTAGACATGGCAGTCTCGAACCGCGAGGCGCGATGGGAGGCGGCTCTGCTCAGCCATGACCTTGCCGATCAACTGTGGGCCGTCCGGCAAGCCCAGGATGCCGCCCGGGTCCAAGGACTCGAGGCCGTCACCTAGGCAGGGGTGCTTGTAGCCCCACCCCCCTCAATGACGCCGGACATGTTCAATAAAGTTTTTATTCACTCACTCACTCGAACCTTCTAAATGGGTTCCCACGTGCGAAACGCCGTTATGGATGCTACGCAATGCATTCGCAATTCCTCACGATTCCTTTCGGAGGGGTGGTGGAATTTTTCCTTTCCTCTGACAGCGCCTCCTCTATGCTGAATTGGTCTCATCTGGCTGGCAATAAAATAGAGGAGGCACTGTTTGAAATATGGACTCCACCTGGCAGTGATCTAGGTAAACATAAGCATTTATAACCCAAAGCCACTGCCAGGTGGCAGCACTATATTGTCGGCAGAGAGCTTTTGGTGTACAGCGTCGCATTTTCAGTGCAGCCTAAGAAACACTAAGGTCTTCAGAATTACGTATCCATGTCTTTTCTAATAATGGAACACGCCACCTAATACTTACGTATTGATGTTGCCCCTCTGATATGCGTAATAACTGCCTTTTGATTGGCAATGTTTATAAGTATGAACGCAGTCACTGGTACACGATGGCTACGAGATGAGCAAGTGGTCAAACTTTGGCCAGGTGGCTTAATCGTGTGACAAATGGGCAGACCGAAATTTCTGCTTTCAAGTAGCCAAGGAAGACCATCGCCTCTAAAGAAAGAAGTAGAGAGTGGTGGTCATAATCAAACACATAGCCAAAAACATCGCCATAACTGATTCTCGACTGCTTAAGCATACAGAATCCTACTGCTTTTCCTGGTAACCGACTGACTTCTCTCCGTAAAGAGAGTGTCCAGATGCTCACCAACAATGAATACTTCGTCTCCCACGAGGGAAGCTGTGTGGTAATTCCTCGGCTCAGGCATTGGGTCCAGCATCTCCCAGGAATTCTTGAGCGCGCCAAAGTACAGGACCAACCGGCCTGAATTAAATGAACAGAAAAACAATTGACATTCTAAGGTAGCTCAATATTTTGCGGAAACTATAAAAATTTGAATTTTTTGTCCTTTATGTGCCTGGTAGCTTATCCTACTTCTCATCTTTGTTGAGTTCTTGATTTATGAAAATTTGAAATTTTTTGTCTTTTATGTGCCTGGTAACTTACCCTACTTCTCATCTTTGTTGAGTTCTTGATTGTTACTTTATGTTTTTTTCGTTTCTATTATATATATTTTATTGATTTGTCGTTATACTTATTTTGTAATATTTGTTTCTTTAGTATTAATATGCGCGATAGTGCGTATGTCCACATTGCACTATAAGCTGCAGTGGAAATGACGGCGTCTTGCAGAATGTAATGCAAGCATTAGGAAAAAATCCACATCTCTACCGATTTTTTTCGAATAGTCGGCTTGACAGCAACGTACATATCCTAGAAATTACTCAGTAGCTTAAAATACCGTCTTACTTTGAGAAATAGATATTACAGCATATAACCTTTTCTTCATTGTCCGACTTTTTCATTCCTTCACATGTTTATAACTTATACAGCTGTAACACACAAAACAGCTTGCGTTTTGAACCTAAATAAGCTTAGGTAATATTTGCTGCATATAAAAGAATTGTTTAATGCTTACTCCTGGCAATACTCACTATACATGTCGTTCTCTTAAACTTTGTTCTTTGTTTACCTCTTCGACTTCTCAGGCGTCACAAAACCGAAAAGCACAAGCATGCTATCTCAGTAAAAAAGTAAATACTGCGTATCTGTAAAACAAACTGGTTCTAAAGTACCAAACTTATGTAGCTTATTACCATAGCGTATAACGTGGCATTGTTACCAAAGTGACTTATTATCATAGCATAGAACTTTGCATAGTTAACTCCGTTGCAGAAAGTTTTTGTGACTTACGTAAACAAATTGGTCTACTTTTATGTGAATTCAGTGTTACTAACAATGTGGGAGCACTATATTTTTTTTTCGTACCACACATTTATATACACGCACTGATATTTCATTGCCAAAAGAAATGGCTGAAACTCACTGATTTGCGTCTGAAGTCGAACTTTGCTAGAACCAATAATTTATAGGTTGCATTTTTTATATGTGAAGCAGCTCTTTGATTAGCCTGTGAACGCTGTCACTCCATCCGCACTGCGCTCTCCTTGCCGCAGGTGTTGGAGCGGTGCTAAGTAGGTCACGCCTTCTCTCGCAGTGCACGCCCGTTGATGTCACTCTCTCCTCATCTTGTCGCCGCTCGTCATCTCTCTCGCTTCACTTTCTCCACTGCTTGCAACGTTCGAGCGCACATCGAGTGGAAACACTTTCGGCTCGTTCATCTGCCTTGAAACTTAGACGAAACCCAACCAGCCTCCCGTGTCTTTGCGTCTCAACGAAACGTTTGCTTGAGTAAAGGCTACACTGAGTTTCGCTGTAAATCGTTAGTCCGGCACCCACGTCGACGTCCGTTTCAGCCGGGTCAACGGCGTGCACACCGCTGCTGTTTCGCATCTCATTATGGTTCTCTTCGGGGAGATGGCCCATATTTTATTATCTGTGTCGAGTCTGAGAAGTTGTAAGGCCAACTATCTACAGTTATTCTGCCTTTAACATGTATAGGAAGAATAAAGTCAGACCAGAAGTATACTGCAACATAAAAAAACACCAAATTGTGCAATAAAACATCAAATGCACTTTTCCCGGTCGAAAAACAAAGAACAATATGTTTATAATTTCGTGCTTCCTGAAGCAAGTATAAAACATAAAGAAACTAAGTGATTCTGATACAGCTGAATGCCAAATCTACCACTCAGCTCGGCAATGTCGCAGTCTATACAGCACTGCAGTCAAGTTAGGGCTCCTATATAAGCTACGAAAGCTCCCCAGCTTCTTAGTCTGAAATACGCTTCGTTTAAAAATGTGCAGCCTAAGGGCGCTACGCGTGCCCTGCATACAATTTGTGTTCAAATCGGTAGGACACCAAAACTTTACCCATCCCAGTCATCGAAGCGAAATAAACTGCGTTTAGGTAATATGCGTAACCTGGAAATGAGGTTCATTTAAAACTGATTCAAGAGCACCGATTGATTTGCCTGGTTCGTTCTACTTTGCAAGTGTGTATCCAATCGGACCCTTATTCTAACTGTCAAAACAATACATTTCTTGCTGTTGAATGAAATAGATGTCCTTCAAGGAGTTCCACGGTGTTCATGATAGAGCCCGACCGGTCTACATGCGTTTCGCGTGAAAATAAATGCGAGGTCTCCTAAGTGACGTAGCTAGAATGATTTTTTTGTACAACCCAAGCCGCGAGAGTTAACCTCCCGTGACCATGGTTGACCTCTGGGTCAACCTGGTGGATTGGTAAGTAGGAATCAACCAAATGCCTAAAATGACACTCAACATGCCGCCATAGGGAGAGCAGTTTTTCCTCCTCCAGATTGAGTGTTAAATGGGGTGAAAGAGCTGAAATCAAGATTGCCCCAAGCAAAAACGTATCCTAACCGGGCTTTTCTTTATAAGCTTTATCCTGGTATTTGCCTAACACATGTAGCAAATGTGGTGGTTTAGCCACCTTAGACCACATGCTTTGCAAGCGCCCTTCGATGCATGGCACTCATGCAGCGTCGACCAGCAAGTGGGGCAGTCTGAGTAATCCCGACATACAACCACAACTTTGTGTCGTCCAGACGGCCCGTAATGTGGTGGTAGGTCTCGGCCAGAAGGTCCCATCTTGGGAGCGGCCCGCCGTGTGACAGGGCACAGGCCTCCAGATTTTTACTAACGAAGTCATTCCAAACCAACACA
>WOVY01014971.1:32500-236064 GCA_013436015.1 Rhipicephalus annulatus
AAGCACTTCTTTGCTGAAATTTTTGTGTCACCCTTATTCTTATATATTCAATAGCTTCGTACCCTTCTAGTCTAGCACCTTGGGCTGTAGTTATAAACCTCTGCTCTAGGCTCGTTTCATTTCTTAGGGAGTTTATATGGTTCCAAAATTTATTAGTTGCCTTTCTATCTTTCTTATGTACTTCTGCCAGCCACTGAGCTCTCTTTCTTCTAATCTTTTCATTGATCAGAAGGGATGCATTCCTTCTACAGCTTAGAAAGGTTTCCCATTTTCTTTCAACATCATCTTTCGGATCACCCCCGCTGCTTAGCATGTGTGTGTTCCCTAGAGGCTTCCTGACGTTTTGCTATGGCTCTCTTAACTTCCTCATCCCACCAACTTTTGGGTTTGTGTCTTCTTTTCCGGGGTGACTTGTCACGCGTCTTAGCAAGCTATAGCTCAAACAGTCTAATTAGATTCGTATATGTGCACACTGTTTTATTATCCTCCGTGATTACTTTCTCAATTGTTTAGTGGCTATTTCAATTTGCCTTTCTGGATAAAAATTTTCCTGTAGTTGCTCATCTTGTCTCCTTCCCACTTTCACTGCTCTTCTAAAACTTAGCTTGATACGTTTGTGATCACTACCCAGACTTCTGGAGCCACCTTCATCTATGTGCATTCCCCTGAGCTTATCATACATACTCTGTGGCATCAGTCCATAATCTATCGTCGACTGCAGCCTTCCTACCTGCCATGTTATTTGACCTTCACACTTCTCGGTACTGTTGCAAATGATCAAATCAAGCGTTTCACACATATCCATGATCATTTTGCCTGTCGGGTCGGTATACCTATCTATATCTTCTATGTGCGCATTCATGTCTCTTAGTATAATTATCTCGCACTCTCTTCATAACTCCTGAATGTCCTTTGATATACACTCTACCATTGCCTGGTTTTCCTCTCTGGCCTGTGCCCCCGTCCACAAGTACACGAAACCAAGGAGTGTCATTTGACCTGCCACTTTCCCTTTTAGCCATAAATGTTCCTTGCACTCTTGCTTGACCCATTAATAGTCTGTACTTTTATGAATGAATACCCCAATACCACCGCCCTTTCTGCTGCCTTCTGTTCTATTACAATATTCCCACACGTAGTCCGGATCGTTCGGAGGTTGTTCTATGTCCCTGAGATGTGTTTCTACAAAACCGTATACCATCGGCCTCTCTTCCCTTAACTGTTCTTCTATCTCTTCCCACTTCAGCCTGTTCCTACCACCCTGCATGTTAATATACCCTATGTCTGAATTGGCTCGGCGCTCGTGGCTACGTCTATTTCTGCCCCGGACTCTACCTATCTTAGATACTGGTGCCACTTTGGAATCGTATCTGTCTATACCACCTGTCAAACCACGGCGGCGGCTGCACACAGCGCCATCAACCGACAGCCGGAGAAAGCACGCCAGTTTTTGCCGCCATCTATGGACCAAAAAATAACGAGTCATGGCCGTTGTACAAGCGCTGCTAGATAACAATCCCGCTCCGGTCTAATAACGGGTGGTGCCGCCAAAAGCGGGTGTGCTTTCTTTCGCTGTTGGCTGATGGGGCCTTACCCAGCCGCCGCAGAGTGCAGGCCACGCGCTCGCGTGTTCCCTTTCGTAAAAACACGACAGTGTACATTGCCTATGTTCTGCTTTGGCAGATTTCCCGCACCTGCCAACAGCACTTACGGGCAAATAGTGACTTTTGAGGCCCAATTTAACGCTAATCGAAACGTACCGAAAGCGAACTGCATCATATTGAACACGGAATACTTTTCGAAAAAAAATTGTAATGTTGAACCACCGTTTAGGCACTCATTATGAAACAGCATTTCAATTTCAGCATTATTAATTTAACAGCGTCGCTCTGGCAGTACAGTGGTTACGTTGCTCGAATACTGGTAGCGGTTACAATATCGACCGCGTACGTCGCATTTAAATGGAGGCGCAATGCTGGAGGCCCACGCACACAGGTGGGCGATGAAGGAGCCCCAGGTAGACAAAACTAACGGGACCTTCCAATACGGTATCTCTCGATCATATTGTAGATTTGGGGCGTAGGAACTAAGATATTGTATATCATTCTTCTAAACATCAAACGCAACAATGACCCATCAATTACAAATAATGATGAGCATCGTGCACAAGATTATTCCGAATGATTGTGGTGTATATAGCTGGTAAGATTCGGCTCCCCGAGAACCAATGTCTTATGTGTATACCAAACTCGTAGGAATGAAATTTATCCGAGTTCAGTATCATTTCTCTGTTTAGCTGCGTGTAGCTAATATCGGGAAAGAACCCTGTACTGTTAGAAATGCGTTCGTAGTACACTAATCTAACAATGCAACCGACGGCGAACATAAAAGTAATTTAATTCACACTGGCTGTTCCCCGAATGTTTACCTTGACGCATTACCAAGTTTGCAGCGAGGCTTCGCCTTCTCGTTTTACGGAAAGTATAATACGGTGCCGAACTTTTTTTTCATAGCTCTCACTTGCAAGTGTTGTCGTCGTCTTCGAGCACGAGAGCGAAACCGAGGTTGGGGTCAACCGAAGGAGCCAGGATCCGGTAAGAGTTTCGGCCACCTGCTCCCTCAGACCGCATGGCCTCCTGCCAGGAGGAGGCATGATCGTTAAGACATAACACAGAGCACCAACACAGAGTAAAACCTAAATGTGCTAACGACACATCAATGCAGGACCAGCTCCCAAGTCTCTTTTCTAGGGGTGCGCTTATATTCGAAAATTTAGAATGACGAATCGAATAGAGTTCCACTCAGTCCGCAACTCTTAATAGTGCGTCCGCCTTGGTGGATCAGTGGCTGCGATGCTCGGCCCTTCTGACCCGAAGCTTGGTCGCGTGTTCGATCCCGACCGTGGCGGTCGCATCTCGATGGAGGTGAAATGGTAGATGCCCGCGTGCTGTGTCGTGCCGGTGCACGTCGAAGAACACCGCATGGTCTAAATTTCCGGACCTCTACACTATATATATACGGCGTCGCTCATAATCATATCGTGGGGCTGGAACGCAAAACCCGAGACGTTGTTGTTGTTTTCGTAGTTGTTCGAGTAGTAGTAGTAGTAGTAGTAGTAGTAGTAGTAGTAGTAGTAGTAGTAGTTAGTAGTAGTAGTTAGTAGTAGTTAGTAGTAGTAGTTAGTAGTAGTAGTAGTTAGTAGTAGTAGTTAGTAGTAGTAGTAGTTAGTAGTTAGTAGTAGTACTTAGTAGTAGTAGTTAGTAGTAAGAGTAGTTAGTAGTAGTAGTAGTTAGTAGTTAGTAGAAGTTAGTAGTAGTAGTAGTTAGTAGTTGTAGTAGTTAGTAGTTAGTAGAAGTTAGTAGTAGTAGTAGTAGTTAGTAGTTAGTAGTAGTAGTTAGTAGTAGTAGTAGTAGTAGTTAGTAGCAGTAGTTAGTAGTAGTAGTAGTAGTAGTAGTAGTAGTAGTAGTAGTAGTAGTTGTTGTTGTTGTTGTTGTTACTAGTTGACAAGTGTATGTTAGCAATGCTGAATATTTACAAAATAACGATCCCTAATCTGATAACCTGAAAGGAATAAAACATACCAATTGAGAGGGCTAACCGTTCACTGACATCGAACAGTACACGGGCTTCTAGCATATCCCGACCTGGTGTATTCTACGTAGATATAGCAGGGCCTTCGCCCACAAGATTTTACACGGCCTCTGTAGTTCACCGGGAAAAGCATGTTAATGGGCTCTCGTTCCGAGCACAAAATCCAGAGCGCGCTGAGGAAGTCGCGATAGCGCTTGCTGCTGCGGACCCCAACTCGAAAGTTATCATCACGGACTCCCGGAAAGCATGTGCTCATTACTTGGTAGGAGAGATATCCCCCCTAGCCAGCCAAATTCTAAAACGGGCTCTCGCTGATCCAGCCCCGAAACGCATCGTATGGGCTCCTGGCCATCAGGGCTTACGAGGTAATGAGGCCGCTGACGCGGCCGCCCGAGCGCTTACCAACCGGACTCCTCACCCTGGCTCTTATGACTCGGAGGCCAATACACCGCTGCTGCGGTTCAAAGAAATTCTGACCTATTATCGCGACACTCACCGCCTTTACCCGGCTCCTGCAAAGGGGCTGAGTAAGGCGGAAGAACGAACTCTGAGGCGCCTGCAGACAGGTACTCTACTCTGTCCTGCAATCCTAAAGCATTTCGATGCGAACACAGATGGGCGGTGCCCACACTGTGGGGAGACGTGTGATATCTTCCACATGGTATGGGCATGTCCGAAAAATCCCCACCTACTTCCTTCCCCTACCCCTTCCCGAGAGGCATGGGAGACTGGCCTCCTCAACTGCTCATCACTAGAGTCTCAACGGGCTCTGGTGAGACGGACGCGGGTAGGGGCCTCGTCATGCGGTGTCCCAGACTAAGGACGCCGACCATGTAGCGGGGTCATGCTTTGGCCCCGTACCTCTCTCTTTTATAATAAATGTTTTTCATCATCATCTAGCATATCACCTCCATCGAATCTCGACCGCCGTGACCGGCACCAACTAAACGTACTATGGGTCAGAATACGGGCTCCATGCGTGTCACTGCTTTCCTCCGCTGCGGACAACTGCCCACGCATCCCTGAAAAAATTCCTTTGCTACTTTCGCGCAGTACACCTTTCACGTTCCAAAACTACCGTGCGACCTCGTCGGGTACGCTTATGAAGATGAGTAAACCAAGCGGCATTACGACTTACCCTTTTTCTCTCGAGCTCCTTTCGCCGCTGCCTCGACTTGTCCCGAAGTTCCAGAGCGAGGCGTTCTTCTTTCGTACCGCGCGTGGGCGACTGTGAATGTGACATGTATGCGACGGAGTCAACGCAAGAGTCTAGGAAAGTCCATAAACCAGCGTCCAGAAGCTAACTATACCTAAAGGTATGTGCACTGCTACACCGAAGCGATATTTTTACACTCACGACAAAATTACTTTTACGTTAGGTTAGGATCTTGTAGGTAGCCGGGGGATCTAGTACTTTTAGAAGCTGATAAATAAAGTATTTTCATTGTATTCTGAGAAAGTTAGCATGAACAATGTCTTGGCGTTTCGCAGAACCGTTAAACTTGGGAAGCCAGCTAAAAACTTGACTTAAGACCTGGAAATGCATCGCCTCGATGACTTGCATGCATGTACAACAAAAAGGAGCACCCCGAACGAAAGATTTTATTAAAGCTTGATAACGAATATGACATTGGTATTCGCTCGCTGTGCGATTTGATGGTGTGCTTTTTTGTTAAAATAACAATGGCCGTATAACATATGTGACTCGGAAGTTGTGTTCGTTTAGTGATAATTTATTTTGAAGCGACAAATTGTGGAATGTTGATTTATTGTTACCATAAAATGGTGTTATGATTGATCCAGCACAAATTCATTAGATTGCAGTCAGTGTGACAATAGTCCAGACGGCAATAAATAATGAAAATAGATCTGTTGTCCTAGAGCTTCAACGCATGGCTTAAAGTATTTTTAGTAGATAGAGTTACTTTGCTAGCCGTAATCGAAATTAAGGCAGTTCTGAAAATCATCGAAGGCCTCAAGGAAAACCAAGCAGTTAATAAAGAAAACTGCGTATGACGATCAGGAGGCGTAAGTTGGGCATTAAATATTTCACTTTGCTTTGCAACCCTAATAAGTTGCACTGAGTTGGATAGTTAACAGCAATTGAGTTAAAGTTATCAATAATGTAAATTAATTTAAATAGCCTTCTTAAAGGAGGCCGATTTTCCTAAGTGCCCTCCACAACGGCATCTTACCACCCTTTCTACTACCGAAAATAAAATAACATTAGAGCATCGTTCTGGGGTGCAGAGTTGATTGCGAGAGAAGCCTAATGGTGTGCTCCAGGTTAACTTGAGCCACCTTGAGTAATTTAATGTCAACCGTAAAAAAGCACTGAAGACCGGCGTTTATATCGTCCCCTCCTGTAAAGCACAGTCACCAGGGTTGGTATAGAACCCACCACCTTTACTACTGCGGGCATTATCGTGGATACTGCACCACCAACGCTGCTAAAGCGTGTTCCGTTGAAGGGAAACCGAATAGGTTTTAGAATTCGATAAAGCTGTGGCTAGCAAGGATTAACATCATGCCATAATTTACTGTGCAAAAAACGGACGGAAGCACGAAGTAGAGAAAAGGGGCAGACAAGCGCGGACTATTTACTGAAGCTTTATTGTAAGACTGAGTCAATATATGAAGGAAAAGATAAAGAGCAAGGGAGGGAAAGGGGGAGGAGAAAAAGGTGCAGTATATTATGGATCAGTACTAACTTGCGCAACTAGCCATTCTTCTTAACATTATTATTGATGGTGCCACCACTTTCATGTCGTTTTTGAATTAGGAAATTTAGTATACGCGAAAGAAAATGTCATCTTGCTCCGCCCACGTAAGCGTGCCGGAAGTGTGGGCGTGGAAAACTACGTCATCTTCGGTTCATTTGGCGGAGCCGTTTGGCACTCCTATACGGAAGGTTTCCGCCGCTGAGTGATCCGATCTGCGAGAGCACCGTTCATGTGACGAAAGCTCGAGTATAAGGATAGCGGAGCTGACAGTTCCACAGCTCGATTACGATATTTCGAATAGCGAGAAACAGTCGAGCGTTACGGGAACGAGCGTCTCGTATTTTCGACCGTGGTCTACGTGATTAAGTCCCGACTTGCCTTTGCCGGAGCTAATCTCGGAGGCCACGCTACACCAGCGCTGCTGTTGAAGATAACGCGGCGTACTCAAGATGACGTCACCGCTTTCGCTCAGTCATTGAGTTTCCATAAGATTAAATAGATGGGACTATGGCGCTGCCTCAATCAGTTTAACTACCATGAGAATGATGGGTAGTATACAGAAATTTGCCTAGTATTGGTGCTTGCGGGATTCGAGCGCACTCGTGGCTTTGTTTATTCTTTCTTGCTGCGTTTTAGTTTTGCCTCTGGTAAACTGCTGGACCGCTGTGAACTTAGTGACCCGATTTGAATCGATGAGCCTAAAAGGCTAAGGTGAAGTGCACATTCCATGACAAAGCTGCTTCAAGCCAGGCGGAGCCAAACGCAGCCGAAAGTACAAAGATTAGACAAATTTGTGTACTACCCATCATTCCTATGCTCGCTGAAACGCCATGCGTTGCAGCTCCCACAAGCCTTTAGCGCCAGACTTCCCTCTAGTGTGCCTATGAGAAACTCTATGCGTTTAGCATCTCAAGAAGCCCTGCAGTCACAGCCTTTTTCTGTTCCCCGAAAACTGCTCTTTGCGTTTAAACTGTACTTTTTTTCATTTTTCATGCTATATCTTTCATTCTACAGAAAACTCTTAAACTGGAGCCAATACTCCCGACTGACGGCCGCGACTTTTTAGGCCTCTCACCTTTTCTCTCGAAATTTCCTCGCGTCGTATCCGTGAGCTGTCAAACGTTGACTCCAAGATCCTCGTCGTTTCATACACGCCGACCGCGGGAAACTGCAAATTAACGCAGAAAAATTATAGCACAGTTCGCGTATTTGGTGATATCCCTATAGTTTTTTGGTGACCGGTTCTTGTATCTCTGATGTTAAGAAAAAAAACATCTTGCTTGTACACCAGGTGCTTTTTTCTACACGTGAATCGTATATGTTAGCAAGCATCTTTTCAAGAAATATTATGACATATTCAAGTTCTAAATATCGCACCTAAAGAATGTAGATGACACATTTCACGTTATTGTGTGTGTCCGGGTGCATTCCTTGCGTTGGACGAACGCTACGCACACACTTCCTTTGTTACGTTATTTATTTAAATTTATTTTACAAGGCGTTGAAGTGTGCACGTCGCGATAAAAAAAAACACGCTGTCGTCACAGTCATCGTTACTCATCGTTTTTCTCTGGCACTTAGACAAAACGGTTTAGCACCCTCCATGTTGCGAGTTTGTGCATATTCTACAATGCAAAAGGTGGAGTAAGAGCGCTTGGGACGTGTCGCCAAGTGCGAATACCGCTGGTACTGTGCGGTGTTGAGCGGGCGTTCACCCGTTGATTTGACCCAAAGCCCCTGGTATGACGGGCATTACTGAGTGATGACTACCCACAAGCCAAACGAATCCACAGTACACTGACAGTGCGCTGGAAAAAGATACAATGCAATGAACAGGAATAAATCTTCAAGCCCGTTTAACATCGAAATTTCTGCACACGTGATGTTAGCACTGCGGGGCGAATTTCTTTTGCCGTTGAAGGACAAAGGTGCTTCTATCGCCTTTGCACAGAAAAAAGAATGTGGTAGATCCCTCTTTTGATATGAATCGATACTACAAAAGTGAAACGCGTCTTCACAGAGGTAGTCGAGTGCTAATTGAGCCCTGTTTCTCCAACGAGCGAGCGAAGTGACCTTCGTGCTGTCCAGAAGCGCGCTTGCGCAGAAGAGACCCTCATAGAAACGCTCGAGGTGAGGGTGACCTTGAGAGCGCGTTCAAAGCGAGACCGTGGCGCCATCTGGATTTCGAGGAAGACACTTGCTTAAGATGGTCATTTTCAGCTCTCTATGCCATGGTGGAAAAAAATTCAAGGGGGGGGGGTGCACGGGGCCAGTGTGCTACCCCCTGGCTACGCCCCTAGAGCTTGGTATGCAGTTGTTTGAGTAGTGCTCAGCGTCATTTACGCCTCAAGTTTTTTCAAGCAGACTGTGAATATGTCAGTCCCTGCCGCAGGAGTTAAGGAATTGATGCCAGGCAAATTGAGCTGTGGTAGCGTAGGGCTGCCAGACCCACTAAGGTGGTCTAGTGGCTAAGGTACTCGGCTGCTGACCCGCAGGTCACGGAACGAATCCCGGCTGCGGCGGCTGCATTTTCGATGGAGGCGGAAATGTTGAGGGCTCGTGTCCTCAGATTTAGGTGCACGTTAAAGAACCCCATGTGATCGAAATTTCCGGAGACTACGGTGTCTCTCATAATCCTATGGTGGTTTTGGGACGTTAATAACCACATATCAATAAAGCGTAGGGCTGACACATTTTTTATCGGTTTAGACGATGGTGTGCTCTTATCGTATGTGCTTACGAAATTTTTGTCAGTATGGGGAAGAAGACGAAGTTTTTCCTGAGTGGAACGCTGGTTTCAGTCTCTGCTATTTTTTCTCGTTTTCTTTGGTGCTAGTGGAAGACGCCGCTCTTCTGCCTGCGGAAATGGACGTAGAATCACCAGGGCCTCCACCCATACGTCCCGCGTCGTCTGTGGCCACTCTAAGAAAGCGCTCCGGCCACCCAAGTGACGTCGACAGTGAGGACACGCTCATGTACTCTACGGCCAGTGATAAGAGCTCCGATGAAAGCGACTTTGTGCCCGTGGCAAGACACAATGCGAAGAGGAGGCTGCTTACGACACCTCCTTCCCAAAGTATGGCCACCACGAATATTCAAGAGCCCCCGGTTCACACTATTTTGTTTGTTCCGATGAATGCCGCTGACAGCATGAACCGACTTAATCGCCAGGTCACGTCTATGTCACTTGAGGCACTCGTTGCGGGACAAATAACAGACGTGAGAATCAATGGCCGCAAGAACGTTCTGGCGATAGACGTTACGCAACGTACTGCTCTCGACGTATTGACCAAGGTGAATGTGCTCGGGAACATCAACGTACGTTCTTTCATAATGGCAAGGACTCTAGGGCAGGTGTTATCTACGACGTCTACACTTCCATCAGCGATATTGATTTTCCCACTCTTATCAAACCAGTGACGGAAGCTATTATAATCTTGCAAGCCCGCCGTCTCGGGAACTCACGATGCGTGAAACTAGTTTTTAAGGGTGACAGCCTCCCAACTCAAGTAAGAGTTGGTCATTTTCGACACACAGTACGGCCGTTCGTGCCGAAACCTCTTCAGTGTCGGAAGTGCTGTAAAATAGGACACGTGAGTGCTGTTTGCACAAGTTCTGCTGTGTGCTCCCAAAGCTCGGAGTCGCACAACACGGAAGCCTGCCAGGCAGAACATCGCAAATGCGGCAATTGCCAAAGTCCTCACGAGGCGTCATCAAAGCAGTGCCCAAATGTGAAGAAGGAAATGCAAGTGCTGAGGCAGATGGCCAGAGACGGTTCTACCCACAAGGAGGCTGCTGCCAAAGTGCGACGTCGGTGTTCGCGCCATAGGAAAACTCCTAGGACATCCTCTGCCAAGGCCAGGGATACACCGCTACCCTATATCACGCACTCACCACCACAAGCATCAACAAGTGCCAACAACAAGCATCCTCAGAAAGACGCAAGAAACATTGACCCTGACGCGTGGCCAGCGCTGCCGTCAGTGACACCGCCAGTAGAGCGGCAGCAACGCCCACTGAAAGCTACTTCAAAGCGAGTAAGTCATGAAAGTCAAGATAACGAAATAATAGACGTGATTAAGACCCTCATGAAGACAATTCGAGTACTCCTGAATAATATTCAGACTCCGGCTGCCCACAGCGCTCTTCAAATATTGGACGCTTTGAATCCGGTGCTATCAAATCTACAGAGGCACCATTGCTCTTTCCCTGCAGCCCTTCCGTAAACAAGTGAAAGAGGCATCAATTTTCCAATGGAATGCCCGAGGTCTTAAACCCCGCATTTCGGATTTTCGACCATATGTTTTCAAGAATCAGTTTCCAATTATCGTAATTTGTGAACCACGTCTTCACAATGCTATACGACTTTCTAAATACGAGGCTTTCAAATCTGCAACCCGTAACAAAACCAGTAAGGTCATTGTTTACATCAGGTGCGAACTCACATATATTGAGCATCCAGTAACACCGGATGACAGCAACCAATACGTGTGCCTGACAGTTAAGCGTAAGAACGTGAACTTCACGCTAGTGGCAGTATATATTTCGCCTTCAGGCCGCTTCGACCCAGCAAGATTAAGCGCCATTATATCAGCGACACCTGGGCCATGGATTATTACCGGTGATTTTAACGCTCATCACCCCTTGTGGGGAAGCCAGAAGATGGACCGTCGGGGAAGAGATGTGTCCTCCTTTGCATCTGACCACCAACTATATTGTTTAAATGACGGCGCTCCCACGTTTTTACGGGGTCTGACATATAGTAGCTGTCTCGACCTAACTTTTGTGTCAAGGAGCCTGAACACCAAGATGCAGTGGATTGCGGACAATGAAACGCATGGCAGTGACCACATCCCCACCTATATAAAAATCAAGGGACTAAGCAAGTCGAAAATCGCGCCCACTTCACGGATAGACTGGTCAAAGTACAGATCATCCACAGAGAAGCAATGCGAGAGAAACCAAGAAGGTTCTCTTGAAAGCCTAGAAGGTGTAATGAAGGCCGCTATTCAAGAGGCAACGTTTAACTGTGGACCTTTGCCAGATTTTTGCAAATACGAGGTGGAATTGGAGCGTCTTCGCACAATTCGTCGTCGCGCCGGACGACGTTATAGGCGCACGAAATCCATCTACGACTTGAGGGAAGCGAGACGTCTACAAAAGAAGATTCAACGTCGAATCAATGCACTACAGTCGCAACGATGGAAGTCACTATGCGAGTCGCTTGATCCCCACAAACCTCTTCCGCAAACATGGAGAATAATCCGCGGCCTGCGAACATTGCCACAACAGAATCGTCCGTTCAAATGCCTTGCTCTCCACCAAGGCCGGCGTGAAATCGATGTAGCGGAAGACTTCTGTGCCAGGGTTGCAAACAAGGGGTCCGGGATCAACATGAGTAACCTACGAAACGCGCTGGTGTCCAGAGACACTCGGATGGACAATATGTTTTCTCTAGAGGAGCTTCAGGCAGCATTGGCAAAATGCAAGCACTCGTCATCGCCTGGACCCGATGGAGTCACTTACATGGCCCTTGCTAACCTAGGACGAACAGCTCGGCGTGTTCTTCTAGCTGTATACAATGACTCGTGGAGCAACGGTTTGGTTCCTCCTTCGTGAAAATGCAGCCGCCTTGTGCCCCTGCTCAAACCAGGCAAATCACCTCTGGACATGGCCTCCTATCGCCCCATCGCGCTTGCCAGCTGTTTTGGAAAGGTGATGGAGAGAATGGTGCTGACTCGCCTGGAGTGGTACTTGGAACATAACAATATATACCCCGATGCTTTGACCGGCTTTCGACGTGGACGGTCTTCCATAGACAATGTTGTTGATCTTGTCACGTCTGTACAACAACGGAAGAGCCTAAAGAGATTATCAGCGGCACTTTTCTTGGATATTAAGGCTGCATACGACAATGGATTACATGAAACCATCCTGGACGCCTTGGGCAGCATTGGATTGGGAGGCCGCGTTTACCAATGGATCTACAGCTACTTGAAGGACAGAACCTTCTTCGTTCAGACAGAAGATGGCGCAACAAGGCAACATCGTACTTATCGCGGCGTACCTCAAGGCGGGGTCCTAAGCCCCATACTTTTCAACCTTACGCTCATCAGCCTCGTTGACGTCCTGCCACAATCCGTACATCTGTCGATATACGCGGACGACATCTGCATCTGGGCATCAGGGGTCACGCGTCTACACGTGCGAGCCAGGCTTCAGACAGCGGCTACACTGACGTCAAACTACCTTCAAGGACGAGGACTGGAGCTGTCATATGAGAAATGCTCACTAGTTGCGTTTACACGCAAGACAATGACGCCATACCGCATCAGAATTAATGGACACACAATCAGCTATCAAAAGAATCACCGCTTCCTGGGAGTAATAATAGATCGTGATTTGTCTTGGAGCCCTCATGTCGCTTACATGAAGAAGAAACTGACCATGATCACCCACGTCCTAAGGTTTCTTGCGGGAAAATCATGGGGTGCATAGGTACGAGCCATGCTTCAACTGTATGCTGCACTTTTTCTTGGCTTCATGCGCTACAGCCTACCTGTGCTTGGCAAGGCCCGCATAACAAACGTACACGTCCTCCAGTCATTACAAGCTCAAGCACTGAGAATATGCCTCGGGCTGACGAGATGCGCATCCTCAGCAGCGACTGTCGCAATCGCTCATGAACACCCTATCACAACCTACATTCGTGTCGATGCTTTAAGAACGCACATAAGACATGCCACCCGGATTCAATCGCATCACCTCGCCTCCCTTCCAACTTCCAGGCCATGCTCTGCGTTCTGCTCTGTTATTGCCCCACATCGCACGGTGATTCCCACGAACTTCACGCACGCAGCAAGACCGTCGTTACCATTGTGGTGTCTACATCCACTGGAAGCCCTGATAACCATCCCTGGATTACAAAATAAGAAAAATTTGTCAAATTTGGCCCTAAAACAAACAACATTACTGTTTCTGCATGAGAAACACAGTGGACGCATTCACATTTACACGGATGGGTCGGTCACTTCAACAAGTTCGACAGGCGCAGTGGTGATTCCGGAGAAATACATCACGATAAAGTTCAGGACCTCGCATCTGACATCATCTACGGCGGCAGAACTCGCCGCCATTCGTGCCGCTCTGGAGTTTCTAGTTGAAGAACCGCAACAGACATGGTCAATATTCTCCGACTCCAAAGCAGCTCTCCAGGGAATTGCCTCGCCATATCGTCATGGACCAAACGAACAGCTAATTGCTGAAATACGACTGCTTCATCACCGGGCAATAGAGAAACAACATGACATAGCATATCAATGGATACCAGGCCACTGCAGCATTGATGGAAACGACCGTGCAGATGAAGCAGCCTGAACTGCTCATGATGATGCCCCTTGTGTAGCTATACCATTATCAAGAACGGACGCCGCTGCAAGGCTTCGATCACTTGCACGAGAACTGACACTCGCTCAGTGGAATTCACCGGCATTCACCAACGTCCGCCTTCATAATTTGGACCCACACCTACAGATCCGTCTTCCATCAGGAATAACCAGAGCAGAGGAGACACTTTTGTGCCGTCTGTGGATTGGGGTGGCCTTTACGAATGCTTATTCGTTTCGAATCGGAATGGCCAGAAGCCCGACATGTGACAACTGTGGCTGCGCAGAGACTTTCTCCCATCTTCTCTGCGAGTGTCCCCGCTTCAGCGTGCCAAGAAAAGAACTGTCAAAAGCTTTAGATAGAATAGACAATCGCCAATTGTCGGAAGAAAGGGTATTAAGACACTGGCCGAGACCGTCCTCTGCACGCAAGGCATTGAGAGCGTTGTTGCGCTTTCTGCGGGCAAGTGGTCTTAGAGACAGACTGTAAACAGCGTCGTGGATCATCTGATGACCTCTCTTTTTTTACAACGTCTCTTTTCTCTTATCTTTTATCCCCCTTACCCCCTTCCCCAGTACAGGGTAGCCAGCCGGTCTGAGAACTGGCTAACCTCCCTGTCCTTCCTCATTTATTCCTCCTTCCTCCTCCTTTGTCAGTATATATTTGTCACATGTTTTTTATTAAACTTTCATTCGGTAGTACGTGCTTGTGCGTGTCTGCTTTGTTCTTGTCTAAGTTACACGCCCGTGTTTCAAGCAATCAAGTATCACCAACTCGCGTAGCTATCAGCCATTCTGACAACTTACCTGCGAGTCTGTCGAGTCATCGTCGTCCTTCACTCTTACGCGCTGGCGATACCGACGGTACACGGTGCGCATCTTGTACGCACTCCCGTCCGTGCTCTCTTGGTCCTGCACGAGAATCACTCGAGTGCTCGAGCGAACGACAGGACCGCGCAAGTAAGCACGGTATCTAACGATGGACTGTTCACTGTTATAAAAAGAAAGCCCTACCTATGAAAAAAAAGAAATAAGGGGTAATATAATGTTGGTCGGCACCGTGCCCCTGCATGTTATTTCATTAGATATACACTGCTTCAAAGAAAAAAAAGAAAGATGAACCAGTTGCAATGGGTATACACATAATTAGGATGGGGAATCATTTTTAAACACTATTAGAAATTCAAAGAATTAGTTCTATATAAACAAAACTTGTTTTTTTTCTTTATTTCACGTTTGTCCTCACTGACCTCGAAAGCGGGCAAAACTATGTTTATGATATCTAACACAAATCTCTGATGTGGGCTTCTTACACACCTGAGAACCTTCCAACAATGTACTCTTTTTCACGTCTTTTGTTTGGCTGCGGGCCTTTACACCGTAATTCGTTTTGAGAATTCAACATAACTACGTAATTCATGCATAAAATTTATTGTCTGCAAGAAGGTGAAGCGCGTGTTCATATCCTAAACCGCTCCTGCATGGGCTCTCTCTGGAGCCTACAGTATGCTGTAAAATCAATCATCATCACGGTCGTCGTTGTCGTCGTCAGCCTGACTGTGCCCACTGCAGGACCAAGGCCTCTCCCGTGTTCCGCCGGTCAATTCGGTTCTGTGCTTGCTGTGGTGCTGCCACTTTATACCCGCGCACTTCCTAATCTAATGAATGAATAAAATAACAAAAATCCTTGAGCAGAGATTGCCGCTAGAGTCAATGTAAGGACAAATCGACTTGTTTCTCAGGCTACGATACCGAAGCAACCGAACCACTCGCCACCTTTCACGACATCACGCAGTACTACAAGCTATCAAGGCAAACCGGATCACCCCCGCACCCGCAACCAAACAAAGCTCAACAAATCACTTGGCGGCGGCTTCAAACGAACTCATTTTCGTCCCCGTACATATACAGACACATATACCAAGCCTTATTCACATCTACGTGCACCCTTTGCAAGACACAGACCGCAACCTTGGACCACATCATCTGGGGATGCAGCAAGGACCCAGCTTCTACCAGACCTCCTAGAACAGTATCCTTCAAGTGAGGCCTGGGAGAGAATCCTCAAGACCACAAGCCTGGACGCCCAGCTCCGCGCCATCAAACGCGCTGACGAGGTGGCTACCAGACATGGCCTGACAACCCTCACCACCTAGAAAACCGTCAGCTGCCTTAATAAAGCTGTCTACTACTACTACTCAAGGCAGCCACGGCCTAGTAGAAAAGACGCGCACTTCTTGAAGACTACATATTGGTCCGATTTTTCGCGTCGTTCACATTAAAATGAGTGTACATTTTCGCACCGACTGCTTCGCTGTTCGGAACGACGACGGTCTTTCGAGAGCTGGGACCAGGAGGGCGCTGCTGCCGGTCAAGGGGTACGGGAGAGGACACCCCGCGTGCGCCTCTTTCACGGCCACGTCCACTTGGGTGTTGGCGTCGCTGGCGCCAGGGTAGCGGCATGACTCGGTCCCTCCCACGATGCACAGCAAGTTGCCTGAGGAAATCAAAAAGACGAGATTGTCGTGAAACAAAAAAGTTGAACGTCCATGTTGTCACGACGAATGTAGCAGTCTGGACTCGCTGAACAGCTTTGGTGTATCACAACACGACACAAGCACAGGAGAGAGAAAGAAGTGTAAATTTGAAGGCTCTTTTTAGGGGCGAAGCTCCTTGGGGCCTGTCCTTCATCCGTTGTCGTACGTAGCCACCGGTAGAACATAACCGTTATAGAGCGGGTATGTGTCACAGGGAATGCGAGATGGGAGATGGCGGTACTTCGAGTGTTCACTAGATGGACGCACGGACGGACGCATGCATGCACGGACGGATGGAAAGACTAGCACACGCACAGACGAATGGACGGACGCGTGGAGTGGGTATGTGCCACAGGGGATGCGAGATGCGAGAGGGTGGTACTTGGAGAGTTCACTATGTGGACGCACGGACGGACGGACGGATAGACAGACTAGAAGACGAATGGACAGATGGACGGACGCGTGGACGTACGGAAGGATGAATGCACGAACGGACGGACAGACGGATGGATGCACGCATGGACAGACGGACGTACGCATGGATGGACGTACGGATGGTCGTGCGGACAAACGAAAGCAAAAACGAACGGACGGACGGAAACATGGACGGGCTGACGGCTGCTTCGCCCCACTCATCATCAGTCACTCCGTGGATATGCTGTGATGTTTTCTTCGTTAGGCACAATACTAATGATGACCAACAGACAATTATGCCAAAGAAAGTATAGGAGATGCTATTAGTATAGTAAATGCAATGTACATATGAATAAAGAATAGTGGGTGAAAAGAACCTTGCCACCGGCAGAATTCGCACCTGCGACCTTCGAATAACGCGTCCGATGTCCTATACCACCGAGCTACGCTGGTGGTCATCCCCCCGTCCACTTTATAGGTGTGTATATGTGCATTTGTGTATATGTGCACTATAGGTGTGTATATGTGCACTATATATAGTCTTATATATAGATTACGAGAAGGCGTTTGATTCAGCAGAGATATCAGCCGTCATGCAGACACTGCGGAATCAGGGCGTCGATGAAGTATATATGAACATCCTGGAAGAAATCTACAGGGGATCAACTGCTACCATAGTGCTTCATAAAGAAAGCAGAAGAATATCAATCAAGAAGGGTGTAAGGCAGGGGGACACAATCTCCCCAATGCTATTTACCGCGTGCTTACAGGAGGTTTTCAGAAGCCTAGAATGGGAACAGTTAGGGATAGGAGTTAATGAAGAGTACCTTAGTAACCTGCGCTTCGCCGATGACATTGCATTGCTGAGTAACTCAGGGGACCAATTGCAACTCATGATCACGGAGTTAGACAAGGCGAGCAGAAAGGTGGCTCATAAAATTAATCTGCAGAAAACGAAAGTAATTTACAGCAACCTCAGAAGAGAGCAGCGCCACAGAACACCTACCAGTTTGGCAGCGCTTCGAGATAGGTAATAGTGCACTTCAAGTTGTAAAAGACTATGTCCACTTAGGGCAAGTAATAACCGCGGAGCCGAACCTGGAGATTAAAGTAACTGGAAGAATAAGAATGGGGTGGAGCACATTTGGCAAGCACTCTCAAATTATGACAGGTACATTGCCACTATCCCTTAAGAGGAAGGTATATAACAGCTGCCGGTACTTAGCTACAGAGCAGAAACCTGGAGACTTACAAAGAGGGTTCAGCTTAAATTGAGGACGACGCAGCGAGCAATGGAAAGAAAAATGGTAGGTGTAACCTTAAGAGACAAGAAGAGAGCAGAGTGAATTAGGGAACAAACGGGGCTTAAGGATATCATAGCTGAAATCAAGAAGAAGAAATGGACATGGGCCGGGCATGTAGCGCGTAGACAGGATAACCGATGGTCGTTAAGGTTAACTAACTGGATTCCCAGAGTAGGCAAGCGAGTTAGGGGGAAACACAAGGCTAGGTGGGCAGATGAGATTAAAAAGTTTGCGGGTATGAATTGGCAGCGGCAAGCACAGGACCGGGTTAACTGGCAGAACATGGGAGAGGCCTTTGCCCTGCAGAGGACGTAGTCACGATGATGATGATGATGATGATGATGATATGTGCATTTAAACGAAACAACGACATTCGGCGCCACCAGTTGTCATTACGGCGAGCGTCCTGCAGTAGGCGTATTCAGGCTGCTTATAATGATAACGAGCACGTTTCTTATGTTATCTTCATCGTATATACCTGTTCTATGTTTATAAACAGTGGTAAGCGGCGTCGACATACGAAGTAGGGTGCCTCGATGCGGATATTGAGGTACTCTAATACGCAGGCGCTCGTAACGACGTCACTGTGCGCGGGCTCCGTCCGGCCCAAAGCGCGCCACTGCCCTCTGTGACCACGTGATAACTGGCACAGCTGCTGCAAAGCTGCTTCCTAGCACATTGCGTTGGGGAGGAAAGTTTCGGACGCAATGTGCTCGGAGGCAGCTTTGCCATTGCTGTGCCAGTTGTCACGTGATCTTAGTAAGCGGAGGCGAGCTTTGGGTTGCAGGGGCGGAGCCTGCGCACCGTGACGTCGCTAAGAGCGCCCCCGTATGTCGACGGCGCCTACCGTTTCTTACAAACATGGAGCAGGTCTGTATTCGATTCGTAGCGGCCTAAGCCTGAGCTTATGTGTACATCATTCACCTTTGGCGGCGCCGCAGAATGAGTCTCGAGGGCGCTGCAGTCGAAAGTAGCTCTTCCAGGCGCACCGGTCTGGCTTCCAGAAGCGAAGCTCGCCCACTGAGCGGCATTTTCTGTCCATGCCTCCCCACAGCCACAGGCGCTGTCCACCGGAAGAAGAATCCGCTGTGGTCAGTGCCAGTGAGTAGGCCAGGGGCATCCACAGGTCCACCGTCCGGAACCAGCTGCGCCTAAATGCCATAAACGCGTGTGCGTGATGTGTTAAGCCGTTCTCGTACTCTGTACATTGAGATATTCCGACGTATTGTCGAAATCCGTTATTGACAAAGTCTGATCGACCTGTAGGACTGCTATGGTCCAATTATCTTAAAATGCTGCCATTACAAAATTTTACGCCGTGGTCGAGTTCGACAACGTCCCGAATTTTAGTACTGTGTACGCGGCTTCTGTAACGGGATTGCGTGCGCGAGAACGCGACGCTTTGCATAGTGCGCATGCGTGGAACTTCTGCCCATGCGCACTACGCGAAAGGCTGTGTTCCTAATGACTGAAAGTAGGCTGAACCACCAGGAACGTACGCAGCATTTTTTTTTTAGAGGAATGGGGCACGTTCCCTGTGTTCCACGCCCTGTCTATGTCACTTAGTACCACAACCGGGCTTGCGACATTTGTTTTTTCTCGCTGCGTCTCTTCCCTATAGTTTGGCCGTGACACTGGTATTTAGCTTGCTAACCTCGCAGAGTTTTAAAAGAGTGAGCTCCTGGAGTTTTAAGTGGTTTTTAAGAAAGTGATTTATCTGCTATTTTCTCCACCATGTGTCAATAACATCCTAATTGAGGAGATTTTTAATTCTGAGATTATCAGGTGCGGAGGAAAACGTTTTCTTGCGTATTTTCACCGTTCTTATTCAACTGTTCTGGCGTAAGAGCAAGGTGGCATTAGGAAAAGTTTAAATACACGTCGTTTGAAGAGTGCATCAATCGAGAAAGACGAAGTCGCAAAATGTGAAGCTCGCGTGCTTCGAAGTGTGACAGCTTGGGCTAGTTGGTATGACATGACGATAGTTATAGCGCGAGAACAGAACGACGACACAGAGACAAGAACTTTGTGTCCTTCTTGTCTCTGTGTTGTCGTTCTGTTCTCGCGCTATAACTACCGTCGCGTGCTCCATCGTGCTTTGAAGAGCGAAGCTCCTTGGCTTCCACGATGACCGACCGTTGTCATCGAGGCTGGTAGTCTTCCCTATAGTCGAAGCGCAGGTGCAATACACCTGTGAGCAATATCTTCTACAGAGCGTAAATAGCGTGCTTGTGTTTTAAAAATAAGCCATCTTCGTAACGTTTTTCATTATGTGTATTTAATAACGTCTACAGAAGGCGTACAGAGCAAGAATGTGGTTTAAAATAAACATTCATTATATCGTTTATCTTTATCTGTCAACAGTTTACTGTCTACAGAGCCTACATAGCGCATTAGTTTCAACAATAAATAATTATTTTTTATCAGTAATCATTACTTCTTTATCATTTTACATTTATTACATTAATATATTATTGGTGGTACATTTGTCACATTAAAATTAATCATTACCTATGCGCCATGCCGTCTACAGAGCGTTCATAGTGTACATATGTGTTAAAATAAACATTAATTCTATATGTAGGTTTCATCATTACCTCTGCGCAATACCACACGCAAAGCGCGTACAGAGAGAGAATGTGGTTTAGAAGTAAATATTTTTTATCGTTTATCAATTTGTCAATGGAGCTTCGCTTCATCATCAGCATTCTCTTTGTAAACCTGCAGCATTTTTTTTGGTTAATAGCTTCTGCCATGCAATTTCATGCTTAAGAGCCATGTCGTGTGCCTAATCTCCTTATTCCAAATGTCATAACTTTCACAACGAGTGATCGCTCTTATACCAGCTGTAAAAGCGTACCGGTCTCCCAGAAGGTCGAACTCGAAGACGGCATCGGTGACGCCTCTCGTTTGCGTCACACCGCCGAGGATCCAAATGCGGTGTTCGAAATACGCGGCAGCCGACGCCATCAGGGGCTGAGGGAGGCTGGGAACGCTTCGCCAACAGACGGCGTCGACGTCGTAATATTCGACAGTGTCTGTTATCCTGGACACAAGTGTAAAAAGTTTTATTATCAAAGTGTGCCCTATGTGAGTTTCCGTAAGATGGCAGCTCTCCCACTGAGTGGCTAATAAATCGATGTTTGCCAGCAATTGTTCAACTTCAGCTCCCAGAAAATTTCGTGCTATGGTGCGCCAACCAAATATTTTTCAAAACTTTCTCTAGGGTCAAACAGCTGACGAACTGCGCAGTTTGACAGTGAATACATTGAACTCGTATTTCTTATGTTCTTGGCTGCGTTAACCAAATTTTCATCATCATCATGATAATAATAATAATAATAATAATAATAATAATAATAATCATCATCATCATGACTACGTCCACTGCATGTCCCGCCAGTCAACTCGATCTTGTGCTTGCTGCTTGCCACTTCATACCGGCAAACTGTCTAATCTCATCTGCCCACCTAACTTTCCCTCTCCCCTTAACTCGCTTGCCAACTCTGGTAATCCAGTCAGTTACTTTTAATGACCAGCGGTTATCTTGCCTATACGCGCCACATGCCCGGCTCATGTCCATTTTTTATTCTTCATTTCAACTATGATATTGCCGCATTGAACCTGCAGAGGAGAGCTCGTGCAGCCAGTAAGGAAGACGAAGCTCTTGCCCGGTCCTCTTTACGAGCGCCTTTCATTTTAATTAAAGTGAGCTCTTCTATATCGGACTCCTGCTGTGTCTGCGTCGTGACACTGGTGTAGCAGCTGGGTACATGTCCAGGACACGTTCCAACAGCCCTGGATCTAGTACACAAAGACTTCCGCTCGTCGAAACACCCGTTCACCGCGCTAGCCGCCACCTGTTAGACCTGAGCACAGAGTTCGGTCCTTGGACGGAAAACATGACCGCTTCCGGAAGCAGTTGCTCCACCATGACAAGCCCAAGCACGACACAGGTGACTGTTTTCACCCCTAAAATTCCTGTGGACTTCCATGGCAACACATATGAGGATGCCGATGACTGGCTTGAGGTGTTCGAGCGCACAGCCAACGTTAACGGGTGGAACGCCGCACAGAAGTTGGGGTACGTGTATTTCCCTCTTCAAGACGGGGCTCGCACATGGTTCACGAATCGCGTGTGGTCAACGTGGGACGAGTTCCGGCGGAAGTTCCTGGACACCTTCGCAAACACCGAAAGGCGGGAGCATGCACAACGGCTCCTCGAATCACGGATTCAAAAGCCCAACGAGTCTGTTGCTATGCTTGTTGAGGACATAGATCGTCACTTTCATCGAGCCGAGCCCGATATGTCCGAGAAGAGAAAGATCAGCCACCTCATGCGCGGTGCTAAAGAGCAGCTGTTTGCTGGTCTCGTGCGGAACCCACCTTCAAGCGTCGACGAATTTTCGAAGGGGGCGACCGCCATCGAACACGCACTACAGCTACGCTACCGCCAGCACGACCGTCCAAAACACAGCGGATTAATCAGCGCAACCACCGTGACCACTGTGACACCTGACGAGCGTTCTTTGCGTGACCTGATACGCAAAATTGTGCAAGAAGAGGTGAAGAAGCTCGCCGCCACACCAAATGACTGCGCGATTGCGTCGGTCACAGAAGTTGTTCGCCAAGAAATAAGGAAAGCGCTTTCACTTCCCGAACCGAACACTGAAATAGTTAGGCCAACATATGCAGATATTCTCCGTCGACAGCCATATAACGTGCCGCCACCTCAGCAGTACCACCAGAAACAGCCGCCGACAGTGCCTTGGTACTACAGGGAAACGTCTACGCCGATGCGACCCCCACTCCGCAAAACCGACATATGGCGTACCCCTGACTACAGGCCCCTGTGCTTCCATTGTGAGAAAGCAGGCCACATTATGCGGTATTGTCCTCATCGCGTTGCCGGGTATCAAGGATTTCCGTCCACTACCCCTCGGCGCTATTTCGACGGAAGACGCAACGTTGATACGAGCACGACGATCCCGCGGGACGTTTCTCCTGGGTCCCGGTCACGCTCGCCCTCCCCAGGTCATTTTCCCCAATCTAATAGAGGTAGCACCACGGACATGGCGAGAGGAAGATCTCCCAGTCCACGCCAGGAAAACTAAAAGCAGCGACCTTAGGGGGAAGGTTGCGAATTGCCGAAGAGTTGGAAATCCCCCATTACCGCCGCATGAACCGCCGCACATTTCGAATGAACCGACGAAGGACGAGATTGTCACCGCCGACATTACACTTTCAATTGACGGTCACAACGTGACCGCACTGGTCGATACTGGTGCGGTCTTTTCAATAATGAGTGCGAATCTGGCCGACAAACTCAAGAAGGTAAAAATGGAATGGACGGGGGCCGCAAATTAGAGGAGCCGGAGGCCAGCTGCTGACGCCTACCCGAAAGTGCACCGCACGAATCAAGATTGGGGATTCATCATTCGTCGCAACCTTCGTTATTCTGAGTGTTGTAAACAGGCCATCTTGGGTATGGATTTCTTGCGGGAGTACGGTGCCATCATAAATATACCGGACGGTGTACTGACCTTCTCAGTGGACCATAGCGCAGTGCTGCAGCGCAAGCCCATGTGCGTGATTGACGACGTGACCATGCCACCGTTGTCATGCCACCTCGTCTCTGTCACGTGTAACACGCAGCATACTGGAGAAGGTGTCGCGGAACAAATATCGACGCTTTTACTCTCTCGAAGAATCGCTATTGCCAGAAGTCTCGTCAGTGTAGTGTCTGGGCAAGCAGAGGTCCTGTTGACAAAATTCAGCAACGAGCGTCGACACATTACAGAGGGTACCACAGTTGCATACTTCGAAGAAATTGTAGAATTACGCGAGTGCTTCGCATTACAACAGGCACAGACGCCGACCGCTTCAACACCACTGCCTGTTGACGTGAGCACAGATTTATCGCCAGCGCAGAGGCAGAGTCTTCTAGATATTCTCGGCCAGTTTGAAGATTGTTTTTTATCGACCTCGAGGGTAAATCAAACGCCACTGACAAAGCACCGAATTATAACGGAAGAGACGGCAAGACCAAATCGACAAAACCCATACCGCGTGGCACCGAAAGAACGCGAAGCAATCCAAGAACAAGTCCAGAAAACGCTCAATGATGACATCATTCAGCCGTCAAAAAGCCCTTGGGCATCACCGGTAGTGCTAGTTAAGAAGAAAGACGGCAGCTTACGCTTCTGTGTGGACTACCGCAAGCTGAACCGCGAGACAAAGAAAAACGTATACCCACTACCGCTTATTGACGATTCACTTGACAGGCTGAGGCATGCACGCTTCTTCTCGTCGATGGACCTGAAAAGCGGTTATTGGCAAATCGAGGTCGATGAGCGGGACAGAGAAAAGACTGCTTTTGTTACGCCGGATGCGCTTTACGAGTTTAAAGTCTTTCCCTTCGGATTGTGCTCAGCCCCAGCAACATTTCAGAGACTGATGGATACCGTCCTATCAGGCCTTACGTGTCAGACGTGTCTGGTATACCTCGACGACGTCATTGTTTTCTCACCAACATTCTAGGAACATCTAAGACAGCTGCTATTAGTATTTCGAGCAATATGGTCCGCTGGCTTAACGCTAAAACCTGAGAAATGTCATTTCGGTTTCAAGGAACTCCGATTCTTAGGACATGTGGGGAGCCTTGAAGGTGTTCGTCCGGACCCCGACAAGATCGACGCCGTCCGAAAATTTCCGGTGCCAACAGAAAAGAAGGCCGTAAGACGTTTTCTTGGCCTTTGCGCCTACTACCGCAGGTTTATCGCCAATTTCTCGCACATAGCGTCACCCTTCACACGCATAACGAGAGACGATGTTCCATTTTTATGGGGCGAAGAGGAACAAGCAGCATTTGACGGTCTAAGACAGCGCCTGCAGACACCACCTGTGCCTGTTCACTTTGACGAGGACGCTCCAACCATGATCCACACCGATGCCAGCAACGTAGGTTTAGGCGCTGTACTCGTCCAGTGGCAAGACTCAGCCGAGAGAGTGATTGCATATGCAAGTATGACGCTTTTCCGTGCCGAGTCCCATTATTCCACAACGAAAAAGGAATGTTCTGCTGTAGTATGGGCAGTTCTGAAGTTTCGCCCATACCTCAATGGCCGTCCCTTCCACGTAGTCAGCGACCACCACTCGCTTTGCTGGCTGACCAACTTGAAGGACCCATCCGGTCGGCTTGCACGCTGAAGCTTACGCCTACAAGAATTCGATATGACGGTCGTCTATAAGTCGGGACGGCAGCACTCTGATGCTGATTGCTTATCCAGGTCGCCTATAAAGCAAGACGATGTCTCAGAAGATGATGACCTCAGAAGATGATGACCTCTCAGAAGAAGATGGTCGACACAGTCACCATTTCGTCTAAGCAGAAAGAAGACAGTGAGTTGCTTCCTCTTATTAATTTTCTTAACGGCCAGTCTACAAGCGTTCCCAAGATATTTGCAAGGAGCCTGACATCATTCTGCTTGCGCAGTGGTGTCCTATACAAGAAGAACTTTGCTCCAGCGGGAATGCCCACTTACTTGTCGTCCCGACATCCATTCGCGATGAGATACTGAGCGCTTGCCACGATGAGCCAACCTCCGGCCACCTCGGATACACGCGCACATTGGCCAGAATCCAACAGAAGTACTACTGGCCGAAGGTTCCAGGCACTGTAAAGCATTACGTCCGCACGTGTCTCGATTATCAACGACGAAAATTACCACCTTTAAAACCAGCCGGATTGTTGCAACCAGTTCAAGTGACCACCATGCCTTTTGCACAAATTGGAATGGATCTCCTTGGACCATTTCCGATTTCGCATACTGGAAACAAGTGGGTAATTGTCGCTACGGACTATCTTACTCGCTATGCAGAAACAAAGGCTTTATCAAGTGGAACCGCAGTAGAAGTAGCACGATTTTTCATTGAAAATATTGTTCTGAGGCATGGTGCTCCTAGAATTATAATAACGGACCGAGTTACTGCTTTCACGGCCATGCTCCTCAAGTCAGTGCTTGAGTTGAGTGGAACAGTGCATCGAAAAACTACCTCCTACTACCCACAAACCAACGGCTTAACAGAACGCCTCAACAAGACGATTGCTGATATGCTCAGTATGTACATCGACGTGGATCATAAAAATTGGGACGACGTTCTACCATACGTGACGTTTGCCTATAATACGGCGCAGCAGAAAACTACACGGAGCTCGCCATTTAGTCTTCTTTATGGCCGTAAAATGACGACAATGCTTGATGCCATGTTGCTGCACGACTGCGACGATACAGACACGGATGTTCAAGCCTTTACCCAACGAGCTGAAGAAGCACGGCAGCTAGCACGCGTGCGAATCGGCCGACAGCAGAGTTACGACGCACAACGTTATAACCTGCGACACCGATACGTCACTTATCAACCAGGCGAGAAAGTGTGGGTCTGGAGCCCTATTCGCCGACGCGGCCTTTCTGAAAAGTTACTGAAGAAGTACTTTGGTCCCTACAATGTTGTACGGCGCCTAAGTGACGTGAATTATGAGGCAATCCCTGACAGTTCCTACGAGCTCAAAAATCTGAAATCATACACGTTGTGCGGATGAAGCCATATTGCAGTGAGACAGTTGCGTCAACTACATACACCGCGTATTCTGTAGCCGAGCATCGGGTCGATGCTCTTCCTGGAGGGAGGCCGCATTCAACCTGCAGAGGAGAGCTCGCGCAGCCAGAAAGGAAGACGAAGCTCTTGCCCGGTCCTCTTTACGAGCGCCTTTCATTTTAATTAAAGTGAGCTCTTCTATATCGGACTCCTGCTGTGTCTGCGTCGTGACAATATTGATATCCTTAACCCTGGTTTATTCCCTGACCTACTCAGCTCTCCTCTAGTCTGTTAAGGTTACACGTATCATTTTCCTTTCCATCGCTCGCTGCGTCGTCCTCAATTTAAGCTTTGTAAGCCTCCAGGTTTCTGCTTTGTAGGTAGGTACCGGCAAGATGCAACTGTTCTACACCTTCCTCTTGAGGGATAGCGGCGATCTATCAGTCATGATTTGAGAGTGCATGCCGAATGTGCTCCACGCCATACGTATTCTTTAGTGGAATTCCTAGGTTTAGTGGCGGGCATCCCCCTCCCTCCTCGCGAGAACGAACTATGCTCTCTGAGTCGTGTGAGTGCACATGCCTCGTCTGAAGGATGCTATGTTATCCAAGAAAATGGACTGGTTCACCTGAAGACTGGTATTGCATGTTGTTAGGTAATATTACGTAGCACTAAGCATATATAATGACGGGAAAGTGAATGAGATTTCGTGATGAAATTGAGAATTTGTATTGTGCACATTCGTATATCATGTTTCGACGCCATTTCATACGCTATATTGCTCTACCACTGAAGCATTTCATGACGTAGTTCGTGCCCCAGACGGGTCGAATTGCGGGCGCTTGGAATGCTGCACTAAAGTAACGCACAGTAGGACCCACTGTTAATGGGAACACTTGCGTGCACGGCATGTTTGTATTTCACCCTCTTGCAAAAACACACTGGCTTATATATACACGAGCCCCGCCGGTGATTGGCCATTCTGGTTCCGCCTGACACGCTAGTACCGTGCATGAACATTTTTACTTTTATCAACTCGCTACTAGGGGGCTGGTACTCATCGCTCAATGTAGTGTTCCCTTTAACAGTGGAGGGTACTGCATATGTGGGGTGCTTACTGTTCGTTTATAACCACACGGTTTACTTTCGTTGATTTCGAATGGACGCTGCATGTTCTGCTGTTTTAAAGACTATACAAAAAGAAGCTGTTAACTATAACGCTGCGATGCCAGCACAATGGCCGGACGGCTGCAGTGTATATAACCCGTTCGCCATACGCGACAGTCGGCGAATTACCTGCCGGTGTTGTCCTTGCCTCCAGCCACGTATATGCGCCGTCCGACGACGACGCAAGCGTGGCACGCCCTCGGCCGACTCATGGGAGGACACCTCTTCCACGTCATGGTCTCCGTGTCCAGGCAGAAGCAGTAGGTGGATGGCGTGGGGCCTTGATAGTCGAGCGCGTCGAGGCTGTAGCCGCCTTTTCGGAGAGAATGCGAACGGCTCACTTTTGGAACAGGCAAAAATAATGTATCAAAGTAGTTATAATTGCTGCAAGTTTTGAGGGTTTAAAACGTGCTCGAGCCTTTCGTCGCCTCGTCTGGCTTGTACGGCTTCAGCACCTTGGGCTGAGGCTACTAATACATGTACATACTTCCCTATTTTACTTCCACACGACCACTTTTAAATACGAGCTACAGGTTCCGCATGCTTGCTTTAGATGCTTCGTTGATTCAGCGCTCCTGAAAGCTCGCCAAGGCTACGCTGCAACAATACATTTCACTAGAAAGTACTTTCACACCCTGAACGTTCTTCAGTTCTGTGTCGGAGCGTTGCGTTGTCCGTTCTTGTCGGATACACTCTAACCACGCTGCTGCTTAGCCGACCGTTGGTTCGTGCATAGTGCACGGAAAAGCTTTCAACATCATGACCCAGCGTGCGCTTTCTTCATCCTCATCATCTTCTGCTTCGCTTTCAGAACGCATGCGCAGATGTGTCCGTCGTGGGACGCAATAACTGATGGGTGAGAGAACGACTACTGAAAGGAAAGAAAGTAAGAAAGAAAGGAAGGAAGAAAAAGAAGGCAAGGAAGAAAAAAAGAAAGAACGAATGAAACAAGAAGAAAAGAAAGAAAAATAAAGAAAGAACGAAAGATAGAAAGGAAGGACAATGTAGAAAAAGATATAGTAAGAAAGAGAAGGAACTTTGGCGAGTAATGTATGGTTACGTGAACAGGAATTCTTTACAGGAAATTTCAGAGGAGAAGCAATATTGATGAAATCTTATTAGATGTAAGTGTGGTCGGTTCGTTTTGCAGCTTTGCCATAAATGTAAGTGTCAAAGCGTTAATATCCCCGAAAAAAATATTTTAGCGTGTACTTGGAACTTCATGTTTTGCAAGTCATAACTTCTGGATTTCGCTGCATCCGGCGGGTCTGACAACGTAAAGGCATAGATCAGGCGATCAAAGTCCTCAATGTTGCCTTGCCTTGTGGGGCAATTGAGACACGGACCTGTTACGTCCGAACAATGCAACCAAAAAAAAGGTTGATGAATCGCTCTCACCGAGAACGTAAATGCACTTCCCCACACACGCGCTGGTGTGATAGCTCCTGGCTTGCGGCATGAAGCTGCACAGCTGCCACACATCGTCGTCGAAAACGTAGCGAAGGACCGCAGTACCTAAGACGAACAGAAAAAGAAGCGTGAATTGTATATATACTCATCGCTTCATGTCGATTGTTTCTGTTCGATATAAATAGAAAAGCGTGGAAGATTTTAAAAGTTCACAGCCCCCTCTAACGCACCCACTATCCCTCAGATGTCGCATGCCCAGGTACCTTCCCGAAAACCCCACATTCCCGCTGGCTCCCAGGCTAGGTCTGCATTGTTGTGGCGAAGCTTTTGTTGAAAGAACTTTCAACAGAAGCTTTGCGCCAAAACAATACGGACCTAGCATTGGATCGAGTTCAAGTTGCAAAGCATCCAATAACAAATGCGGGGCCGTTACTTATTCGAATCTTAGTTGGCGCTATCCGCAAATGAATTTGTCACTGGCATAGTATACTTACCTTCCGCCATTAAAGTAAGTCATAAGCAGAACGAAATCCCTGAAATATTTACCAATACTGCATATTGCGCAAATTGCATGGTGTCCATGTTGCCTGTCATTATGTTCTTTTCTCTTTCCTTCGTTCTCAAACTGAGCTTTGCTATAGCAATGCGAAATTGATTTTTTTTGTAAGATAAGTTAGTTTGGCAAGGTAGCTAAATTTATGTAACTCCAGGCAAGGTGTACGTACAAACTATGTACTGCAACGATGCGCAACAAGCGACATACCCAAGTCCTCCCTCATTGGTTCTTCAGGATTGATGCCTCCCAGGACCAGCAACACTGGACGCTCTGCCTGGATCTCTGCCACTTGGTGGAGGGATCGAAGGCCAAAGTGGAGCGATGAATTGGACCTAAAATTAGAGGGAAAAAAATACCATGGTATGAATAGCTATGCGAAACCAAATGTACAGTCGTCAGTAAGCTTAACACGACCGCTCCGACGCGCCAACTGGACTAGTTTGACGGACGCCAGACTCGATGCGCTGTTGCCGAGATAATACCTTCGTATGCTTCAATAGTATGCCAGCATGCGTCGATAACGGGTCGGCAACAGAACTTAAAAGCTTGAAGCGCTAGCGTGGATCAACTGTTTCAATACACGCTGCGGAGCCTTTGCGTTAAGCTTTCTGGCAACTCTACATACGTATCCATATTTTTTATACGCGAAAGATTTTAAGGTCGAGCTTAATCCGATGTGCGGCGTGACCCCCCTTACTGCGCATGCTCGTTCCCTCTCCTCTCTCTCTTCTCCTACACTGCCTTCTCTTTCTCGTCTCGCAACGCCAACGCAGGCAGCGTCTGCTAGCGAGTTTCTTGATTGAAAACACCGACTGCACAACCCTACAGTGGCCACCCTATACATATACACACACACACACACACACATATATATATATATATATATATATATATATATATATATATATATATATATATATATATATATATATATATATATATATATATATATATATATATATATATATATATACATACATATGCGCTGGATGTTTACCTCTAAGGTATTGCCGATGAGAGGTTTCTCCTGCGCGTTGTTAAACAATAAGAATTCGCAGCGTGTGCGTTATGGTTAAAAGCGGACTGCGGGTCCCTGCATCCGATCGGAGTCTTCTGTATCTGACTGCTCATTAACAGCGATTGGCACGTTCCAGTAGATAACACCGGTTCATCGCCGAATGCTTTGCGCCTTCCCACGCTTCTCTCCTGCGCGACACCGCGATGGGCGCCACGAGCGTCAATGCCGCCCCCCAGTGTAAGCGTTAGCGCTCGCTGCTTCGCATTTACACATGGTATCCTTAGAGGGAAATGCAACTGTTTTCACTTTTTTGTTTATTGGAATGCACTTGTGTAAATAACCGTTTTTTTTGTTCTAAGCTGTTTCTTAGGTCCCGTGAAATTACTTAATCGTTTAACAGATTGATTCAACCTAATTTCACATTGAGAGCACGCGCCAAATCAAGATGTGTTACGCAACAATCTCTACAGGCGGCCATCCCTTCCAATACTGAAACCGCGAAAAAGAATCGTCAAGTGAGCATCGCTAATATTACTTCGTTGGTCTGCAAATGTCGAGGGAATGTTTTCGTAACGTCACAGGTACACCCAAAGCGATAGCCCTTGTATTAGTGTATTTTGGTTATTACGCTTTTACAATGTGCTTCTGATAGCCCTTGTATTAGTGTAGTTTGGTTATTACGCTTTTACAATGTGCTTCTATAAACGGTACTGTCACCGCATATTCGTTTGACCGTCACATATCTCCATCACCTGACTTGGTTGTCTGAATGAGCAAAAACAGACGCTTTCCCGTTCGAAACCACACAACACGTTCGTTCCTTAGCATAGTACACTGGAGAATATAACGACACCTTTTAAAACAGAGTGTACTTAAATTATGCGGTTCAGTGATGCAATGGAAACAGGTTATGAAACGGCGGTTGCTTCTTTAAGTTCGCCCTGAATGCATGACTGTCGCACTATAGATTAGTACGCGATCACTGCACACAATTAGTGGACATTTACGCCGGTGGCTTATTTGGTTCCAATCTTTCTACCCCTTCCGAGTGAGTCGCTTCCGTCTAAATGTCGACGGTCGAATTGATCTCCAACTCAGAAGTGCCTAAAGAGCGCTCTGCTAGTGTCCTTTGCGTAACAAGCTAAAGCTGTCCCTGAGTCTTACATCGCGACACACAAATTACTCTTTCGCCAAGAAAGCGTGCACCTTCTGAGGAGAATGTTGTTGCGACTCCGGAATTGACCCCTGAGAGGCGAATCCAGTCTAGCGTTGGCCAGAAGACCGCTTCCGGATGCATCACTTCCAGGTGACCGCGTCGGTGCAGGGCACCAGCAGGAACTCGCCAGAGAGAAGCTCGTCGTTCCTTCCTCCTGCATCCGACGCCCCAATCAATTCTTTATCATTTCACTCTTGAAACCGTGTGAACCAGGTATTGCGCCAGGATTTTTTTTTGGCTAGGAGGTGGGGAAGGGGGACAGACACCATAAGTAAGTCGTTTGAAGGGGTCAGGGAGGTGGAGAACTTATGCGGTGCGTTCTGATCATGTCCGATGTTGAGGGGGGGGGCAAAGGGGGCAGGCGAGAATTGCGGAGGAGCTTGTAGCGCCCTCGTTCGGGCGGCGCGCAAACCGGAGAGCGCGCGATGGCGACGGAAGAAAATAAAGAAGGCGCTAGGCCGTGGCACGTGAAGCCACGGCTCGCGTTCCTGGCTGGCATCGGTTATCGTTCAGGCGTCTCTTTCTTTCGCTCCTGTGGCATAAGCCTACAAGTGGTGACCCGTTTGTGGTGTTCCCAAGCTCCTGGGACCCCGCCTTTGCGTACACCCCACTGGCGCCGGCCATGGTGTGAACATGGTGTTATCACACGATATAATCGAAGAACATGGGTCGAATAAAAACACTATGGCAGAGCTTTGTTAGTTTATTCGTAAATGTTAATTTTATATCTCGAGGTGGTTCGTCGTCTGTCTTGTTCAACATACACCTACAAACTATCCCAGCCACGACTTCTGCTATGGTGCACCGAGTTAGCTAGAAGTTCTCAAACAATGTGGAAACGAAGATTGAGAAAATAAAAAAAAAGTCCCATCTGTTTTTAGTTGATAGAGCCGAGGTACAAAGAAAATCCATGCGGATTTTTTTTTTTTCAGCAATGAACCTATCTAGTTGACGAACAGCTCACTGTAGACCAGTATCCTAACTCTAGACCAATTCGAGACGATCACATTATCATCTACCCCGGAAGATCAACTGACGAGTGCGAATTCACTTTTCTAGACACATCGACACTCGTAATTTAGTAGACTTCCATGGTTTTACGTGCCAAAAACCTAGATATGCTTGTCTGAGATGTCACGGTTAAGGAATAAAAGCATTTAGACCTCCGGGGGTTGCTCCAGGTGCACAATTAAGCGCACAAGCCTCCAAAATCTCGCCTCGAAATGCCGGCGCCACGGAAGGGCGTTCGATCCCTCAGCATATGAATCAATGGTCAAGCGCCAGAATAACCAAACCACGACGCCGAGTCTTCACAGAACTGTATATGAGAGATTAGTTTCATGAGATCGCAAGGGAAAGAAAGGTTACTCTAAAATCCCGAAGGTGTTTTAAACTTTCTCAGCAACGTTTTCACGCAAACTACGACCATTTCAGTCGTTTGCGTTGGTAATAAGACAAGAAAGGCCTTCCGCGGAGAGTGAAAAGTTAGACTCACGTCATCAATGTTGTCGGCGACGCGTCTCCGGTCGTTTCCTCTGACGCTCCCAATGGTGGAAACTGTCGACCAAGTGTCAAGCTCGCCAAGTGAGGACTCTGACTCGTCATCGCAGCTAGCCGTGACGTATTCGCCGTCCGTTTCCCGTGATTGGCCGCAAACTAACTTCCGTTCCACCCTGGTCGACTCTCGGACCAATCGGCCACCGGCGGCTCCACTCGGGTGCTCTCGCCGTTGCTTGATTCTCGGATCGTGTTCTCCATCCCTCCACCTCGAACGGGCCGACGAAAATTGGCTGTCGCTCCCTTCGTAGAACGCACCCTCAGCATACTCCTCCCCAGCTCGTATCGTTTCGTCGCTGTCGGCATTCGAATTTTCCGTCTCCGAGTGTTCGTCAGTCTGCACACTCCTGAAATTCGGAGCATTGCGTGTTAAGCTACGAATTCCTTCCGGTTCGCCACGTGCCGACGCATACCTGTCCGAACTACTTCCTCCCTGCCCTCGCGACGATAGCTTTACTGAGCCACCAGTCCTGCCACTTTTGAATGTCCCTTCCCGATCATAATGGTCATCTTCTTCCGTGAGCTCAACGTCGGAGCCTTTCGCCCGTTGCATCTTGAAGACGAATCGTCTGCTGTTCTGTTTGCCGCCCCCCGACGAGCTACATGGCAGCAGAGAAGGCCCGCCACTGCTGGCAGTCTTGTACTCACTGTTTCGCTCATTTTTGCGTCCGCTTCCATTTCCACCCTTGCTGTCCAGAAGACACCTGATCTCGTCGTCTGTGACGTCGAATCCCTCGTAAACCTCGGCAGGTACTTTAGCATCATCGAGCGACCTTCGATGGCGTCTGTTTCTGGCTGCGACTTCGATACCGCGTCCGTAGTAACTGTCCCTGCCTTCCGGATACGTCTTGCCCGTGATTACAGCCCGAGACTTGACTATGATGTCATCACCGTCGTTCTTGCCCTGCGTATAAGCTGTGGTAGCCATAGATTCCACGGAGACTGCAGGGACCACCATGGGCTCTTCAATAGGCAACGTCTTTTGGCCATTACGCCTGAACGAGCGTTGCTCAGTGGCTCGCTTATCGACGAAGCTTTCTTCGGCAGAAGCTCTCGCTCCTTTAGCATCTATGTTTTTCAGTTTTCCGTTGTCAACCGATGCCGCCACGCCACGACCTTCGTCTGGGGACCTGAAGCGGAACTCGGGGGCCGGCAAGCCGACCATGGAGCTTGAAGAGCTGGATTGAATTATTTCTTCGCCCATGGGTACAGCATTGGCTTTATAAGTGGCGTAGCCAATGCCCGCTTCTTTCTCCAAGTTTTCTAGACTCGCGTTGGCTGGCAGGATTCCATCGAACGCGCACTCATCACCGAACACACCTCCGAGTTCCCTGGGAGAGTCAATGCCTGCTCCCTTTTTATCTTCACGTTTGATTTTAGTCTTCGCCTGCAACGGAGCAGCGTCTGATGCTATAAACTCGTGTTCTCGAACAGAACTCGTGTGCCAGTCGCTGCGACCTTTAGCGGCGTTCCCGTTTGCGTTCGTGACGTTACCATTGCGTTTGTCAGCGTTCTTGCTCGAGGCGCCTCCTCCGTACTTTGGCTTTTGCTTTGCGCTACTTCCGATGTAGGAGGTGTCGGTGTTCACGTAATCGGAATCGCCTCTGCATGGGTCTCGTTTACCTTGTTTGTCACCATAGCGCCTAGTAGCAGGGGCAGAGGACACCGTCTTCCCTGTTACGCTCAAGGCTTCAATCGACGTGTCACCGTAGTACGAACTCTCTGAAACCACGCCAGACCCAGCATTTGCGCCTCTGACACTGATATCACGCTTGTCGTCGTTCGCGTCAGCGAGTTTAGAAGGCAAGGGTGCCATCTTGTTCTCGTGCACTTCTGCACGGTAGGACAGATAGGGCATTTCTGTTTTATGGGCCCAGTCGTGGCGTCTCTGAACTCCTCCGTTGCCGTGCTTACGGGAGACGAACCGCTGGTCGGGCTTTCTTGGGACGTACGTCGCTTCATCGTAGCGGTCTCCGTAGCTGTCGTCGTGACGGCGTTCAGATTTGACCTCGCGTTGACGCCTCACGTCGACGACGTCGTGGTCGCTTTCATCGTAGAAGAAGTCGCCCCTGGATTTGCGGAAGGATTCCGGAGTTCGAAAGCTGCCGTCCGTGCTGCGCCGTTGCATGACTGCTCGCGCACAGCTTCTTCTCACGCACCACGCACTTAGTACGTGCAGCACATGCAGCGTGACCACTTTATGGGGGTGATACTATAATGTCTACTTTTAAGAAGAAGAAGATTATAATGATGATGATGATGACGATGATGATTGATGTACCACCCTGCTTCACTGTGGTACGTCTTCATGGCAAAAGAAAGAAGAAAAAGCAACGTTATTTATTCAACTTCTTTTGATCGACTTAGATTGCATTTCATGATTTCTAATATCTCCTTGGGAGCCTCCTCGTTAGATCGTTGTCACCGGGATATCTATTCTGTTGTAGAAAGATTCTTGATCGAGTCAGAGTGGTTTTGATCGCAAATATCTAAATTATAGTTAATCTATTTCTTCCAAACATTTTATAATTCAATAGATGTACAATCAATATGTGATTCTATCTAATTATTCGTTTCTTGGCCAATACCCCAAAGTGGGTGCGAACCATACATACAGGCCATCACCATCCTCATCGTCCTCACACGACACACGAGGGACGACATGGCTCGACCCTAAGGAGCTTCGCCCCTGTGTGTCCCATGGTTTCACTCCCCCTCGCAAAACTTGCAGCTTGATGAACAAAATTCTGGCTTATAGAGTCAATATTCCTTGGCTCAGAAACGTTCTGGTCTGAACTGTTAACCCTTTTCGGTGGGCTAGTTGCCTTAGTATCATTGTACTGAAAAAACAACTCAAGAAGACAGGGACTGCTGTGGCCGCGTGACTGCTTGTTTCTTGTTTAATTTCTGGTGTGGTGGCTGAAATTTGCACCTGGACAGCCTGTAATGCTGTGTTATATGTCTGAAACTGGTCAAGTGGCCCTTTCACTATCACTCCCCACCCGACGTCGCGGTCGAGACGGCGGCAGCGTTGATGGTGGAGGCTCCCGAGCCGCCCCGTGCGCCGCATCGTCGCTAGCGAGTGAGGTGGTGTGGGCGGGCGCCCGTCAGATCTAAAAAAAGGCGTCACTAGAGGTTTCAAATGCGAATGCATTCCTCAGTCGGGCTATCCCTACTGAAACGTTCCGTATGCGAGTCCAATAATTTCATATGTTTCCATAAAGAATGCATATGTTTCCCATATATTTTCTATATATTTCCGTAAGATTCTTACAGAAACATACGGAATTATTGGACATCGCATACGGAACGTTTCAGTAAAGATGTCAGGCATCCGGCGTTGTCCGCAGCGGTGTCCGCGCGCCAGCAGGTGTTATCTTCCCGCTCCCTCTCTCATAGCAACAGCTGCGGGTGCGCGCGCATATCCTCACCCCTAGCAACCGAAGAATGTGGTGCTAGAGAGTGAAGGAGAGCGTAGGTGCAGTGCTTCGCCGCTCCTTCACTCGCCGTTCGCTCTCTCTTCTCCCTGCGCCCCATTCTCCCGTCCGTTCATACCTCACTCTCGACCGTTCGCAGGCTAGGTGCCTCTGAAGGACATACGGAAATCTTTGCTCGAGACGCTGCTGTGAAACGCCAACGCCGAGCCGAGAATGCTGGCGCCCCACTCTCCCGTCCGCTCACTCCTCACTTTCGACCGTTCGCTGGCTGGGCGCCTCTCTGGACGATGGCAAAAGTCGTTGAAGGCTGTAGCGGCGAGAGAAGAGACGCGTGAGATGACGTCGAAGGCGGCCGATGGGGCCGTGCCGGTCTCGCCACTTTATTGCAGGCCTGAAGCGGAGCCGCGGTGGCTGTCCAAGTCCAAACCGCCAGGCCCGAAGCTCGTTCTCATTCTCGCGCAGCTCGAGCTCGTGCCAGCTGCGCGAGAGACGCGGCGCGGTGATGGAAAAAATGACGATGGTGATGATGGCACTACAGGGCTCCCCCCCTAGCGCTTTGCGCGATTTGAACGCGTATGAAAAAAAGAAAGAGGGCGACAAATGCTATGTACATGAACGGCAGTCCATAAAGTGTTCCTTTGGCAAGTCCAGTTTGTCAACGTTTATAGGCCATCGGTAAGCAGTGTGTCTCTGGTGGGCGACTCTGGGAGTTGCGCAGAGGACGCACGAGGAAGTGCCGGGTCGCTGTGGCAGCCGACAAGCGGGTCTCACGGTGACCTGGTCGGAAAGGCCGAGAGTGGACCGTGTGTCGCGAGGTCATGACAGGATGGTGGGTGACAATGTTGGCGCTAGGTGCAGAGGACACTATACTGCCGCCTGTCGAAATTAGAGGTCTCGACAGGGCGCCATGATGGTGGTGGTGGTGGTGGTGGTGGTGATAGTGGGCATGCGCCAGTATCTGCGGCTGGGTGAACGTCGGTATCTGCACCAAGGATTGGTGCTGGTCTGTCTGGAACGCACCCAGTGTGGGCTGGGCCAGCATGGTCTGCGTGGGCAGCATGGCCTGCAGCTGTTGCAGCGTCAGTGGCTGTCCCGGGACTATGGCAAACGAGGGGGGCGACATCATGCGTGGTGGTGCCAGAAAGATGTTGGGCCTTGGCCCCAGGTTCTGTGGAATGACAAGCGTCGGGGTGCCAGGCGGTCCTGGATGTCCCCCATGGGGCCTGAGCCCCGTCTGAGGTCCCAGGGTCAAGCCCGTGGCATGGGGTGGCCGCAGGGCCAGCTGGACCCCCTGTATCTGTCCCAGAGAGCTCTGGGTCTGCCCCAGTGCGCCTTGTATCAGAATCGGGCTGTGGTCCAGGCCCGGAATGTACTGGTTCAGCAGGAAAGTGTCGTGCGCAGGTCCAGCCGGAAACATACCCGGCTGCGCTGTCGCGGGGTTCCCGATGAGCAGCGGACTCCCCGTGTTGAGCCCCATCGCAGCTCCGCGCTGCACCGTGGTCGCAGGCTGCGGCGCCGGTACAGGCGCGGGCCGCGGTGTGGCCTTGTGCTGGGCTGCCCGGGGAGACTGGGACCGGGTGGTCGCCGCTGCCGAAGGCGTCGTCATGTTCGCGCTGGCGCTCGACAGCTTGGGCAGGATCTGTGGCTGTTTCGGCTGGATGAGCCGGGGGTCACCAGAGGTGCGAGGACTGGGGCTGGCCGAAACCACCTGTGCGACGCCGGGTCTCGACGCAGGTGCCTGCTGCGGCGCCACGGGCAGAGGGGCGACGGTGGCAGTTGCTTTGGTGGTTGCCGATGTCGACGCCGACGATGAGGGCAGGCTCTGGCTCTGCGAAGGCACGGCGCTGGGGCCCGTCGTAGACCACGAAACAGAGATAGGGGCAGGGAGCGGGGACGCCGAGTGCTGTCGGCTGCTGGCCGGGTAGGTGCAAGTGGAATGTGGCGAGGCACCCGGCAAGCCATTGCTGGCACCAGTGGCAGGTGGCGGAGCGGCAGGGGGCACCGTCGAGGAGCTGACCAGCAGCTGCGGCGAGGAGGAGGCCGAGACGTCTGAGCTGGTGGTCGCGGAAACGGCGAGGGCCACGGTGTCGCGTGCCGTCGCTTGCTCTGCGTGCGCTTGCGTGCGTACCTTGCTCTGCGACGCCAGAGAAACCTGCCTGGTGCGGGTAAACGGAAGCGGACGGTATGTGAGGCCATGTCTGGCAAGCACCGCCGAGCAGAGGTCATCGTAAGGCTGCTGGCTGGAGGTTGAAGTGCCAGAGAGATGACGCAACTCTACCGGAAGGGCGTCTTGAAGAATGGCGTGCATCAGCAGCTGGTCCGTGATGCCATTCACCGCAAGAACGGCGTCGAGCTGCATAAACCACACCTTGGGGTAAGTCGATTGGTACGGCGGCACTGGCGGGCAGAGTTGGGGGAACATGGCCGCGGGCCGCTCGGCGAAGGGCGTGTTCTCCGGGTCACCAATGTAGCGACGAGAGAAGAGAGACGTGAGATGACGTCGAAGGCGGCCGATGGGGCCGTGCCGGTCTCGCCACTTTATTGCAGGCCTGAAGCGGAGCCGCGGTGGCTGTCCACGTCCAAACCGCCAGGCCCGAAGCTCGTTCTCATTCTCGCGCAGCTCGAGCTCGCGCCAGCTGCGCGAGAGACGCGGCGCGGTGATGGAAAAAATGACGATGGTGATGATGGCACTACAAGGCGAATGTCTGACAGCAAGGGTACCCTCTCTCGGTGCAAGAAATGCATTCGAATTTCCTCACGACTCCTTTCGGGGAAGTGGGGAAGTGGGGGCAAGTCTAGCAGTGCCGGATAACTCGTCCGCAGTAGTCACCTTGCCATGCTTTCGGCGGCGTGGTCTTGTTTACCGGGCGCGCGCATGCGCTATTCACACCCGGCAACTATTCCAGTACTCGCAAAGTATTTTTAGTATTCTGATGTACCGGGAAGACTAAGCAGCTCTATTATTCTCGTAACTCGTAACGCCTCGAGGGAGACGTGGCCGTTAGCGAAGTTACGGACTTCTGTCTGGGAGTCGCTGATAACCAACTTCGGCCGCGGTGGTGGCCACCGTGAGCGCGACAGACACTTCCGTCCACTGTTTCCACGTGCTCCGCGCGTACCGTGACGCTCGTCTTGCCAGTGTGGTGATCTATATGGCAGATTTAGTTGAGCATCCGCAACAGCTTTACGAACGCAGCCTGTCAAAATGGCTGGCAGGCTGCGTCCTCAGAGTTGCTGTGGACGTTCAACTTAAGTGCGTGCGTACCTGTCCGCGTCCACTAACACATGTGCTCTATTTTCCCACTTGCCCATGTACTGGTATCCGGAGTTCCGGTTCTTATGCGTGTTCTTCCGCAATTCTACAAGCATTTGAAATCGCGCGCTAAGCGATTTCCAAGTGATCGAACGCAATCTTTCTGTGCGTGCAGCGCCCCGAGCGGCATCGGTGCGCTTTGGACACCGGTTTCGGCGGCTGCTTTTCACATCTCCTCATTAAAACCTCCCTATACCACTACTAGAGACTCACCTCTTCGCCCATCACTACCTAATACTCCTGCCACTCCCCCAACTTAATGCAAATTCCCCTATATTCAGCCACCTAAACAATTTGCGAAGCAAAAGGCTTCTTTGAAGCTAACCGCGTTTCGCCAAGCGTAGTTTTCACGGTAAGTAATTGCATCTCTATTTTCACACTTATATAAGACCTAGACGGTACTATTAGAAGTGAAAGTAGCTGATCAGTTCCCAACCTTTGGCCTACTACTATACTGACGCCGCAGAACCCGGGACAGACAACCATGGATGATAAACCTATCACTCGACTACACAAGCAAAGTAAAAGGAAACGAAGGACAGCTCCATCGAAACGACGTGGACATAGCACGTTATCCTTAGCTAGGACACGTGGAGATAGTGACCGAACATGTTTTGCAGGGCCGAAATGTCTATGGTATACCCCACAGAAAAGGGACACTAGAATAATGGCTGACAACAAATATGAGCGCACTTGACGCATCGTCTAATGCACCACCTTTACTATATCCTAATGGCTGTCTGGACAAAGGGGTCCTCAATGGCTGGATCAGCCAAGATTGACATGGCCTGCAGCACCAGATGGATTTTCTACTTCCTACAAAAAAACGTCACACTGATTCATGCGAACCGACAACCGTTATTCTACACGCAGAACCGTAAGAGAAAATGTTGATTGACTTCGCGAAGTCCAGCAGTCTCCAAAAAGCTTCTGCGCGTCACAGCTTAGGTCTTCCGATTCGTGAATCAAAGTCGCAGATGTGCTATAATTCGGCCGCATTTTCAGCACAAAAGATAGTCAACGCCGAAAAGATTTGAATTTGTTGCGTCCAACCAGAAGCTTTCCTCACGAACTTACAGCATATCATCAACAGACTCGGCAGGTGAGGTTTTTTAAGCCCACAAGTCCTCTACTGGTCAACTTGATCATCTCATCAAGCCACCGTACGGATTAAGCAAGCTCCTCCTAAAGACTCCGCAAAGGAAAATGACACGTACACCGCTGGTCTAGCCTCCTTTCTCTGGTCGATCAAATTTTGTGCCAAAGGAACCATGCAAGTGAGAACCAAGCAAAGAGGTTAAAAGAAAAAGAAAACTGCTGGAGTGGAAGCTCCCGCAACGCTTTGCCAGCAATAGAGAAGCCAGGTTTTGCCCTCCAAAGATCTCAGAAGAATCCTTGTTTCTGATTGTGCCTATTTAGACATCAAGTGGCTCTAACCCGTTAGTCGAAAGGCTACGTTAATAATAAATTAAAAGATAGTTGTTTCTGATGAAGTAACCCACAGAGACGAGTATCCGTGACTTAATCTCCAAGAAAATTTGCCTTGAATTTGAGCTTACTAAAGACATTCAGTTATAGAAGGACGCACTTCTAGCACTTTATTACCAGAAAAGGTTGGCACAATCGCTGGGCGTGTGAAGAAAACGCTTCTTCTCCGAGCGCAAACACACTGAACCATGCCTGTGTATTCAGGCATCGGTGCACACTGAACCATGCCTGTGTATTCAGGCATGTCGGGACGGCTTTAAGCTCTCCCATAGTAGAGTACGCTGTGCTCTAAATCGTTACCCCCTTTTTCTAACCCCCCCCCCCCGACAATTCATCATAGCCTTAGTAAGATGGCGGCTGTCGCAGCCGCCATCTTACAGTGGGTACGTCTTCACTCGTGCGCGATAATTTCCACTCCAGCAATGCCTTTTTCTAAACCTCTTTGGAGCCAAGTGAGACCATCCGCGCTTTTGTCGTGCTACAACCCGACTAGCGAAAAAGTAGTTTGATGTATATCAAGATAGCATTGACTACTTTCTCCAGATATTTAGAATGATCCTGAGTTCCGCTTTTTCGCTGTAGTAGCACGAGCCGTTAACTACTATTAGGGCAACGACAGAATAAGCAACATTCTAACACCGCTTGTTCCATGCTGCTCACTCTACCCCTGTTTCAGTGTACGCTGTTCCACTTATGAACCAACAAGCCTAAGCTACTCCTCTAAGCTGTGACCACCATACTTTCACTATGGTGGCATACTTTCACGATGGTAGTAACTGAAACCGAAACTATCTACACTGGCACTGGAAGCCAGACCGAGTTTGGTAGCCGATCATAGCCGCAGGAACGCACATGGCCACGCTTTGCGCACGACCCCAAAAGCAGCGCCAACAGCTTTGTTGGTTCGCCGACCGGTGTTTCTGCTATCTCACCTCCTGTCGCGACTTTGCGCATCCGCCGTTTCGTCCATCGCCCTCGCGCGGCTTTCGATCAGGGTTTCGAAAGCGTCGTCGCAAAGCATACGAGGAGGAAAAGGAAAAGCACATATGCTCGTTGCTCTCGCAGAGATCGCCAGACTCACGAGCAGAGTCGGAGCATCGGCATCGCCCTTATCTGGTGCGAGAAGAGCTTGTTTGACCGGGGTCTTATCCGGACTTCGACCACAGCAGGCGGTCATATCGGCCAGGTGCTACTGCGAGTCGTCGTCGCTAGCCTTGAACGTCGCTCGAAGTCGTCGCCCGGAACCAAACGCCTTCAGTATGGACGCGGAGAAAGGCACCGCCCCCGGGATTCTCAGGGCATGGGACTTCGACATTTCTCCCGAAGACCTGCACACCAGGGCGTCCAAGATCATGGACGAGTGCCGCAAGATCTGCGAGAAGGTCGGCGCACTGCAGGGCGACGAGATCACCTTCGAGTCCGTGCTTGGGGTGAGTGCGAGTGAAACTACCGGGTGACGCGTGGCCGGGTTGACAGAACACGGGGATCGATGGCCGCGTGATTTTACGCTATCGTCGACTACAACAGTGCTAAGGAATACATCTGCATACGAAACGAAAGGCGGACTTGTGATAGTAATATGACCAATTGAAGCTTCGTCGCTACCGATCGCGATTGGCGGCTGCCGATCGCGATTGACGGTTGCCGATCGCGTCTGGCGACGAAGCTTTCCAATGAATCTGTCGTTAAAAGCTAGCTGCGTTGCCTTTGCGACATAAAAAAATTGTGGGGACAGTGGTTGCTCTTCAATTGGAAATACATAGCGCTGCGATTGGAAACCAGATTTCTGTTTAACTATCTCTCGGTAGTACACGTGTGCTAAGCGGCATGGAGGCCAATTACATTCCTAACGCCGCATCAATTTGCGCAACTGGCTGTCGTGTCAACTTTGATGCCAGCTGTGCAGAGGCGACGCCCGAATTTCCTCGCATATCTGTGCAGCAAGTGTTCGCTTTTAGCGCGCTACAGACGTGGCGACGTCGAGAAGTTTCGTGGTAAACAGGTCATCCTAAAATGTGTTGTAATCGCAGTCCTGTTCAGCATAAACTGGTTTATCGAGAGGCACTTTAAGAGTGTACTTTGCGTTGAAACTTATAAGACAGCGACACTAGTTTGCTGTGATTATAAAGGTGTCTTAACGGCAACAACTTTGCTGTTCAGGTCCCGACGTGAATGTGTGCAAGTTTAGCTTTGCGGCACTACACAGCTCATTCCTGCGTGCCTTAAATTTGCACGGGGCGCAAATTAGAGAAAGCTGCAGCATTTTACAAAAGATTTCAGCAAGGAGTTTTGTGTCATCTCATCGAGTAAACACATATCACAGCCTGTAAGACAGTGATTGGAGTTGTTTGTGAGGCACCACAACGGCATTTGCACGTGAGCGAACATGCATTTGCAATGTTGCACAACTCTGTGTAAGAACACTGTGCACTCACTCATGCGTAGGTCAGAAGAAACTTGTGGAGCTCACTCACGAAATATATTTCGCGCCTAGGACTCGCTTGGACTCAGACTATCCAAAATTTTTCACAGCCGGACTCGCCCGAACTCGCACTCACGAACATTTTTCTTGAAGCGCACTTACTTGGACTCAAACTGACCGAAGCATGGCTCACCCGGACTCGCTCAGGCTCACTGCTCGATCTGAGTCAGGGTGAATCCGAGTATGTTGACACTCGAGTCTGTTAGCCTACAATTATGGTTTTTGACGATGATGTGAGTGCTCTATAACACCAATATCTCACTTAATTGGTGCTCTTCTTTGCGCCTTTTGATATAGCACCTTTGAATACGAGCTACGAGTGCTCGTAAACTAGTAAGGTAATTTTTATTGAAAGAGATGAAAGTGTAATATATATTTATCAAAAACTTCATTGGAAGAGTTAGCGGGAGGGGAGTAAGTCGAGGCCATAACCCACATCATTCGCACCTTTGATCAATGAATATTGAAATGTTGTAATGGTGTATGAAAGACCCTGCTTCGAAATATGTGTGAGTAGACATGAGTATAAACGTGAATGCATGTAAGACATAGTAAGCGCTGGAGATCTGTAGATATGACAATAGATGTGCAAAAATGTGGAATTCACTCAGACTCTCTCAGGAAACGTATCTTGCGTTTCGGACTCTCTGAAATTTTTTTGAGTCGTACTTACTCGGACTCACACTCGAAAATTTTCAACTGGACTTGCTCAGACTCTCGTCTCCATTTGAGCTTGAGGGAGTCCGAGTGTGTCAACTCACGAGTGAGTTCGCCGACCTACGCTCTCGTGTGTGAACCTTTGAACAACTTTCAAAGACACGCTGCGTGATCAGTAGTGTCAATTTAGGTCAAACTCTTACTGAAGGTATTTTATATAATTAAGGGCAACCTTGGGCAAAGTAGCCTTTCCTTTGATGTTCGAATAAAGTGCTTTTAACAATTCTAAGTTCTCTTCAAACGTTTCTTTTGGGCTCACATGTGGAATTTGTGCAGCCAAGATGATATTTAGGACATGGTACATTTTAGTTGTGTCTGTGTTACCGATCGCTGCTAATGTTGGTGAATTTGGGAAATGTAAACTATGTTTGTAGACCTGGCATATGTGTAATTGATCTCTGAAGACTGGCTAATCATCATAAACATTGTTCTTTATGTCTGTTGTATGCCCCAATTTTTTGGTTGTGACCTCGCTTTTCTCGTTTTGCAGGAAATTGCTGAGGGCCAGCGTATATTTGCCAATGAGAGGCTCTACCTCGACCTGCCCATGTATGTTTCAGCTAAGAAGGAACTCCGGGACGCCAGTGCCGAAGTGTCGAGCAAGCTCAACGAGTTTGAAATTGAGATCGAGTAAGTTGTCAGCTTGTAGACCATAGTTGAGTGTTTGGCCTCGGTCTGTGTGCACCTCTGTGTGCACCTTGCTGCATGCCACCCATGAAAGATGAAATAATAACACATGGACACACACACAAAAAAATTTGTTTCAACCCGGCTTTCTTTTCTTCAGCCCTTCTGTTACACATCATCTGTTTACATATGCCATTAATTTAAATAATTTGTTCTTTTGGGCAAAACTTGTTCAAACCTTTACCTCTCTCTGATAAGCTGCTCGCAAAAAGATGCTAGCTAGGCCACCATTGTCACTTTATGTTCTCGAGTGCTATTGTCTGCACACTTCCTAAATAATTTAAATCGGCATAAATTGGGGCAGTTCTGGGAGTAACTTAGTAAGTTGATTGGCACATTCTCTCTTATCACTGCCACATGCTACTGATTTTTCTAATTCAGACCCTTACGCATATGTAGTAATGACTACTCCATCCTTAGTAACTGGTTACGGAGTGTTTAACGGTTGCACTTCCACGTAATCATACTCAATCTTTCTCTTGGAAAGAATAAATTCTCTGTATCGGTGCTGGGAATTGGATGAAATTTTGAGGTTATACTTGCAAAAACCATCATAACATTACACTGCATGCATAGTGGAGGACTCTGTATTTGAAAGCGTACAAAGAACCCCCCCCCCTCCCCCCTTCGTTTTTTTTAAGTAATACTCTCAAAGCACTACTCCACTTGCTTTGACCACCTTGAGTTCTTTAACATTTACATAAATCTAAGTTTTTTTCTCTTCTTCAACTCCCAAACAGCATGCGGACCGACATCTTTCAGAAGCTGCTGGTGCTGGAGAAGAAGGACACCAGCTGCCTTTCGCCCGAAAGGAAGCGTTTTCTCGACAGGCTCATTAAGCTTCGCAAACGAGACGGTGAGTGGTGGAAAGGGGCACCGTGGGACTTGGCTCATAGTAATAGTACTTCGGCCTGCAATCAGCTCTACAGTACTCACAGTCAGCTTTTTGTTACAACATTAAGTAGGAAAAATGGCGCTTAAAATCGAAGGAGTACATGTGAAACACGACACAGGCGCTATTTCGTGTCTTCTATTGCATTCGTCCATTTTCAAGCACTGTTTCTCTTACTTAATGATGAATCGCCAGCTAGCCTAAGTTGCTCTTCCAGTTTCTTGCTACAATGTACGAAAAGCTAATGAGGCAGAGCTTTAGAAAAGCCCTACTGCACCCGATTAGTGTGGCGGTGCTTGAAAGGGTTCTCTGTTTCTTCAGAACAGACACTGAATTAGCATAGCTTTTGCGTTCAGTGGGTTACTTTTGCCTTAACTTGGAACATAATAAATGGAAGAGTAAGTCAGAGGGAATATTTGATATGGTAATCTGTCGGATTAGTTTGCTGTTGTAACTATAATGTTTTCTCTTGTTGTTGGCTTCAAGGAGACGTGAATAATAATGCGAAATCTTTCTCGGGAGCAGTCTTGCTTGGGCAGACGTCGCCTCTTTAATTTATCATGCAATGCCAGAGAATGTTTGTCAGTATAGTGGTTGCGATTCCTTTCGGGGGTGGGGGGTGGGTGGAAGAGAGATATTGAGAGAGAGAGAAAGGGAAGAACAATGAGAAGAATTGAATGTCATAAATGTGCACTGCTCCTTATTGCAGTGATGTGCAGCTGGTTTTGTGATGTCAGTATAATAAACTACTGGCTTCCGTAGGTTACATAGTAGCTTGAAATGCATTGTGTAGGCGCTTGATACTGGCTGTGGTGGAGCACTAAATATAGCAGAGCAGCAAGTAACCTATAGATACCTCTTGACTGTTTGCGAGCAGTTTTGTGGTTGCATGCTTTTAGCAGAGATTTTCTCCTCATTCTGACCAACGTTCATGGAGAGAGTGACATCTATGTCTTATGGACGCCCGCTCACTCTTCCTTACCGGGCAACGAAACCATGCACACCCTAGCTCAAGAGTTAGTGAGCCGAGCAGGTGCAGGAATGACGCGAAGCCTGCGTGTGGAGAGAGAGCGCATGGTCTCGTACAGTGAAATCACCAAACACTACCGATTAGGGTGGCAGCATTGCACTTCACCGCTATTCCTTATTAAATAAACAGCAGGCGACTGCATGGCGCCTATTACAAACAAGTACATTCCCAAGCTCAATAGCCTACAGTCATTGCTATCCAGATGTCTACTCCGACAGATGTAAACTCTGCAGTCAGTGGGCAGACCTCAAACACATTATCGGGGCTTGTCCTAACCTCGTGAATGGGCCAAGCACTGTAGTGGGAGACCGCGCTGCTTAGCGCAAACGTCCAAGACCAGCTACAAGTGGTCAGGCAAGCCAAAGATGCTACTTGGGCCCAAGGACTCTTAGCTACCATCTAGGGGAAAGGATATAATTCCTCTGAAGTTTGCTGTTTCGTTTAAAGTTTTCTCTCTCTCTCCCTTTAAAGAATGCTGGCAGGTAATTCGTAAAGCGCCTCCAATTACTAGTGTCATTGGTCTGTGGGGCTATTGCAAGACAATGCGAGATGTTGCTGTATTTTGTGAAATTCTTATTTTGCATTCTAAATGGAATATAAGTTGGAGTGATGCTGCTGGGAAGATCGGGAAGAGTGTAGCGAGCTTTGTGCGTGTTGTGATCTTATAGTCTAAGTTATCCGACATCAGGCAGTTGTGCCTCTGAGCATTGTCTAATTTTCTTCTTGAACGGCTATATTAGAACTGGTTTTCCCAACAAAGCAGCTTTGAATAGGTGAATCGGCATTTCTCATTTTATAGTGCCTAATCCTGCAGATCAGTATAGCTTTTGTTAGGTTAGCCAAGCTGTTCAGCACTACGGAGACGCACAGCAGAGTTTCCAGAGGCTGTCGAGCTAACAAGCAGATGGTATTCAATAAAGAAGCCCCCAAAAAGTGGCACGTTTTTTTGCAAAGAAATGGAAATTCAATGATTTCTCCAATTTCTGGAAATGTTTTTAATTCATATAATAAAATTTCATGAGCTGAAACTGTCGCCAATTACTTTGTATGACAAAAGTATGTGCAACTATGAAAGAAAGAACCTATTTACTTTTCAACTGTCTCCAATGTAGTCTACATTTGATTGAATGCATGTTTGACAGAACATAATTAACTTAACTGGCTGATTCCTCGAGCATATGTTTGACTTCAACACTTAACTACTGAATGTTGCGGGTAAATGTGCTATTAGTGAAGGGCAAATCTATTGGTGAATGTGATGACCACTAAAATAAGTATATATGCCGGAAAAACGTAAATGAGGCCGAACAATACGACAGGTGACTGGAAGATTCTGCTGGTGTCTTTGTGAAAAAAGAAGCCCAAATCCGCTTATCATAAGTGGAACTGGCAACTTTGGCAGACAGCCAAAACAGAGCTGGTTTATAACGAAGCAGTGATGGACGTTATAACACTTACTAGCAAAGCTACAGGCCTGAAAGGTGTAGTTATGCCTATTTTAGAAGCTGAGTTTACACTGTTGTACAAATCTCTTATATACAGAGACCACTCTAAGCTAGCATTAAGCTCTGTAAATGCTGATAAGCTACACTCGAATCTCATTATGGTGCAGCTGCATCTTACATGAAAATAATTTTGTTATATCAGAAAATTTTATATAAAGGTGTATTTCTAACACTTATCTATTACAGGACTATTTTTCATTTACTGTAACATCTGGGTTTGGAATATCTAGGTTTGAGTGTATCTCATTTTTATATTAAAGTCAGTTTTTTCATAGGGCACCTACTAACGACGAAACTGCTGTGACGTTAGGCTACAGTGTCTATTATGGCAACTTCACACACACCAGACGGTCTAGTTGTGGTGGGGTCAGGTATCAGAACATGCAATATGGCCGCTTGGGCATCACCAGAACATTCATTATGGCTGCACGCGCATTGCCTACCGAGCCACGCAGCGGAGGGGCTGTGTAAACGTGATCTCTCGTGTGAGCACACAGTGAGAAGCTCGTATTATGTTGTGACGTCGAGGTACGGTAGGAACTGAAACAAGCTTTTAAAAGCATGTCATGAATAATTTTTCAGTGTGCACTCGGGCTTACCAGTAATTGTTTTAGGCTCGTCTGGACGTCATTTTTCATGCAACTACAAAGAAATAAAAACGATGGAAAATTTTGCATTTTTTTTTGTTGCAATAGATAGCCAACAACCTACTTATTACATCTGCAAAGCTCCTTTGCTTGAGCACACATCTATTAATTACTTGAAGACTGTTTTATAGTACTCAGTCGCAATTTCAGTTTCAGAGCTCCCCAAGTGATGTGGGACCCAGAGGAGTTTTTGTGTAATATGTGGCTGGCTACCTGAGCACGCAAAATCGCATACGCATGGGACACCTGAGCTCCACATTGATTTTTTATCAGTGAAGGCTTCCTGGGTGCTGCTATACAGTGGAACTCCTTTATAAAAGACACTGACATAAGAGATAAATGGGTATCAAAGACACACGTGTGCCTATAGTAAAATGCGGGGTGATAAGAAAGTGCATACGAGGTACCCCACTTAACAGGCATCATTTATAAAAGACAATAATTGCTGCCTGGAGCGCGCCTCTTATAAAGGGGTCTAAGTGTAATCTCCTTCGAGGCGTTGTAAATATGCGTAACCCCCACAGTGCGCTGTGGAAGCAAGGACGTCCGCATTTGCGCTCTCGTGCAAGTCTGTTCCCCTTCTTTCTGTTGAACATGTCTGCCAGGAGGGAGTGCTTGCAAGGATTGTGGCAGCCAACACACACTTGTGATGCTGGGGGTAATTGGTTGTTTACACAAAAACCGAACGCACGTTTTGCATGCTGTGGTGCGATAAGCACTTCTAGATGGATTTTAAGTACGTTCTAAGCTATACAGTAGGTTTGCGATAATTCAAACTGTGAAAATTTATACCTTTAGTTAATGCAAACAAAATTCGATTTCTTGGTTCGTTCTTTATACTTTCAATGTATTTTAAAACCTCTTAATTCAAACTCATCATTTGGTTAATTCATACTTTTAGCAGTTTTATACAAGAAAATATTTCTTGCTTTCCCACTACTATTTAAAAATTCACCTGCGCATATAATTCTAACAGTCTAAAAATGACGAATAAGCACCTTTGGCTTTTGAGGAAAAAGGCTTTGCTAGTAAACAGATGCTTTAGACAAAGCACACGCGCGGTAAACTGTGATGCATCTCAACTGGTATAGAAAGGTTTGTGCTGAAGGCACCGATAGCAAAGAAGCAGTTGGCAATTCACAATTTCTTTAAAAGGTATGATCAGCGGTAAATGTCCTATGAACTTGTGGACCTTATACCTCTGATTTCTGTTCATTGGATGTAATTAGGTTTAAAAAATTTAAATGTGATAAAATCAGTACCTAATCATAATGTCTGGTGGCAGCTAGCCCTGATTTAAACGTCTTAAAACTCCTGAGAGTTCAAACTTCTTGCTAATTCAAACAAAATTCAGAGGTCCCTTCGAGTTCGAATTAACGAGAGTCTACTGTATTATTCATTCATATTTCATAGATGACGCATGCGTGTCCACGCAAATGTATCCCACAAATTATCTCGCTTTTAAAATTTCGCGTCGGTACTCCTTCAAGAGGCTGGCTCGGGTCATGATGCACTGATGGGCTTTTGCAGGTCTCCACCTGGACGCAGAAGTGCAGAAAAAGGTGAAGCAACTGAAGAACGACATCAGCGAGCTCGAGGTGAAGTACAACAAGAACTGCAACGAGGAAAACACGGTGCTCGAGTTCACCGACGAGCAGCTTAAGGGCCTGCCTGAGGACTTCATCAAGAGCCTCGAGATGGTGCGTTGATCGTTTAGTCTTGCAGCAGTTGGGGTGGCTGCTGTCGCGATTGTGCTTCAAGAAGTACTGGAAGCAGCAGCGGAGAGTCGTAGCTTCAATGTTTCGGATCGTACTTGAGGTAGTGGTAGGCCTGGTACCAGGATTAATAATAGTAGTAGCTACAATAGTAGATGCAGCACTATGGCTAATATTGTAGCCATCTGTTATTATACATTTATATTGCTATAGTCTGATACAGCTTTAGTATTCAGCGGCATTACACTGTTCAAAAACGGATGCATACAAGCCTACACCAATGGGCTCACACTCCTGACTAACATCATGAGTTGGACGCCCAATGACCCTGCCTTCAGAGAGCATTGCTGAGTGCATGGCACAGGACTTCTTCGGTACTTGCAGAGGTGGTCAGCTATCGCGCTTCGGTCCTCTGAGCTGGGCCTCTCGTGACTTCTTAATGTATCCGACTATAGTGAAAATGCTTAAACACTATAAAGGAAGTCACAGGACGACTGCTTATACACTAATACACAACTAATATGCTTACTAACTATCCTATCAACTTGTTTTAGCAACGTTTCTCATCCTGTTTAACACTGTGCACATCATTATACTACTAGCCTGGTTTCACACCACGAGAATGCAGCAAGATTGTTTCGCAAAAAGATGCTCAGGGTCTTGCTCAGGTATTTCGGATGCAGTGTCACGTTGAAAGAGGTGCATTTTCGGCTTAGTTTACTGAGGCAATTGGTTTAAGTTGTGCAATTCCTTCCCCCTAGGTTGAGTCTGGCAAACGCAAGGTGACGCTGAAGCACCCGCACGTGATGCCCATCATGAAAATGGCCGCTGACCCAGAGACTCGCAAGAAGGTCAACTTTGCTTGTGAATCCAGGTGCGAGGGCCTTTGCATCTGCATACATCTCTTCACATGTGCTCGTCATTTACGTTTGTACAGGCATCTGCTTTGTACTAAAGCCTGCGCATTTTTTTTTTGTCCACGTATGTGTGGGTGCGATTGTGCACATTTCCACACGGCTGGTTTGCGGTCCTTATCTCGAGACACGTCCTGAGATATGTCCTTGAATATTTTGTATGAGTCAAGAATGAAATGTGTGTGTAAAAAAGCTAGCCAAAGAAAGATTGAGGTGACAAACGTGTCTCGGTACTTAGACATGAAAAAATAATTGTCCTGACAGAACCACCTAAGGTTTTTGCCTTTGTGCTAAAAGCAGCTACTAAATGTTTTAATGGAAAATACAAATAATAATATAATAGTATATAAAATACTAGTAATTAATATAATATGGTAATTCAAATGTTGCTTCTAAGACTACAGGTCAGGTAGCCAACATATGGCAAGAGGAGCCAACATTCACCAATTGCTTAGTCAAAGTTAGCCGCTACTACTCTGTGTTGATAGAACGCGAGTGAGTACACCGGGCTGGGACACCACCATTCGCAGTTTATAGACCTCTGGAGGTGAGTCCTTTCTAGTTATCGAGTCGCTTTAACAAAAAAAAAATGGTATGTGTGGGAATTAAACAAAAATGCTAAACTACTTCTGTGATCATGCTCCCACAACACAGCATTGCGCTTGCTCAAAAAGTTTGAAATTTGCCTTTGAGGAAAGAAAGAGTAAAACATGGAAGGTTACTGGTTGGTGCTAGTTGGCAGGAACTCGGACTGCAGTCACTTGTGCTCGTTTAAGAAAGTACTTTACCCCTATCCCACATTCGTAGGATGAGCACAAGGGACCATAACATAAACCTTATGTTTTTATTATCACATTAACCTCAAATTTTTGCATACATATAAAAGCCACTACAACCCATTATCAAAACTTTCTTTTTTATTTGTATGCTTCGAAAGAGTAATGAAAAAGCACCTGTGGTGAAACACAACTAAAACCTAAATTTTCAAAAAAATTCACAGCTTTACTGCAAGGGTGGAGCAATGAATGCGATAACAACAGCTTGTAATGCTATACCAAGATAGGCTGGCAGCTAATTCTTTTGGATCCAATCTTGCACATCTCTGCAAAACGCTGGTGTAAAGGACGCCCGTTCCAGGGACACTTTTTGCACAGCCTCTTATGAGAGTGCAGCCTGTAGAACGGTGTACAAGCCACTTGCTGACGGCTGCCGAGATGGTGTGCACACCCGTGAACGCGGGCCACACCTGTAAAATCGAAGGTCACAGTTGCTGTTTGAGCAACCTCTTTTACTCCCGTTCTTTCAGGCTCGTTAAAAGATGGATGGGATGTTTTCTCTCTGCTTGAGAATTCGACGGCTGGTCTAACAGGCAAGGGTGATCTTAGCACACGCGCGTTCCGAGCGACAATGTCGAGCCAGCGCATCTGATCCCTGCTTCAGCTGTGTTTGTCGCCCCCGCTCATGCGTAATTACCCGAAGGTAGAATGTAGAATGTGTCAAGCGATCTTATCAATTTGGACATTATACGGGACGTGACGGCAACGGCAAAAACCTGTCTAAACTGCCCATGTAATTACTGTCACTATAAAACGTTTCGTTGCAACACCCTGCGTAGAACTATTCTATTCTTTTTGCAACTCGTGCGTGATAATAGCAATCTGTGTTTGGTGCAGCGAAAGTCACAGGGTGCAGCGAAAGCCACGAACGTACTTCTGCACGTTCGTATGCTGAACAGTTAATTAATGTGCCTAACAAGAATGAACCATGTTTTTAATAGATGAAGAGTGTCAGTTTCCTAATGGAATGGGAGATGGGTGTATGCACGTTGTTCCGTGGTTTGCTACTCATCTCCTGCAGCGTGAGGCAATTCAAAAGTGTGTAGTGTTGCACACTATCGTGAGAGTGTCAAAAGAGCTTGTTTCGCAGAAAAACCAGTGTTGGCATAGAGGTGGGTCGTTGGTTGTGAGCGAGGGCAATGTCCGTGAGCAAAAAGATTGAAATAGATAAAAATAAATAAATAAATGAGAGTACAGTTCGAGGGAGGTAGAGTCGCTCCCAAGATTGAAATTGTTTAGGAAAAAAGACACTATATGAATGTTAGGTAGTGCGAGCAGGGTCATTAACGCGCGTAATATTGCATGGCCAAAGTGTAAAATTTCAGTGAGCCTAAAAACATGTGAGCTGTACGAGGCGTGAGTGGTTTAATCCATAAAAAAGTGCTTTGGCATAGTTGATCATCATCATCGTCATCAGAAAAAAATGTGAACAAAGGGGCCAGATGTGCAGGTACAGGGGCATAGCGAGCGCATTGTCAAAAAAAGAGTTGTGTTGTAATGGCCGATCCCCATCTTTGCTTGTAGTAGGCATTCTACGATTGCTTTAAAGGGCCTATGTTAGGCGCACAGATGCTTCTAACATGACTGGAGTGTCTACTGAAAAGCTAAGGTAGGCTAGTCAGGAGGCAATGTCTGCGGGGCCCGATTATGCTATTACATTCTTCTCTTGAAGGCAAATCTTCCTAAGGGACGCCCTCATTTTTTTGCATGCCCATATTGCAATCATTAAGTCATGGCTCTTTCTTGCAGAACGAAATTTGCTATTGTATTCTGTGTTGTATGCACTCACCATCTACACCACAGGTTTTCAACTTTTTCCAGCATAATCTAGCATGATGTCTGCGTACCTGTCATTTTAATGCCGTTGGCCTTATGTGGTTTGGCATCGCCCTCTGAGTGACCGGCGAAATTGCTTCTGCCTGAAAACTTTTTTAGCGATCACCAATAGCTAATGGTGAATTTTGAAGAAAAATTAGGTATACTAGAATAGAACAAGGAGTAAAATACACTCAAACCTCAATATAAGGAACCTAGATATAACAAAATATTGGTTATAACAAAGTAAATGAAGCATAATCGTCCAATAGATATAGTTTTAGGAATATACTTTTATAGCGAAATGTTTGTTATAACAAACTTATTTTCGTGTAAGATGCAATTGTTGCAATGAGGTTTGAGCGTACATAAAATGTAATGACAGATCACCTCTCGCGCATAGTATGTGCAGTAGAAAGAAAGAAGCTGTGAAAAGCCCTGCCGTTCACATGCACCGCCGGTGTTATAGCGATTGCTGTGGGTTAGTTGTGCTGAAAGAAAAATCAAGATGACAGTAACCAACGTACAATTTGCATTCATTGTATTTTCAGGTGCGTTACGGAGAACATACCCCTGCTTGAGAAGGCCATATCTCTGAGAGACCAGGTATGTACTACTTGCTGGTTTCAGTTAATAGATAGCAGTAGTGACCTTGGAGTCACTTTCCAAGCGTGAAGAGAAAGAAGTGCTTCTTGTGATGTGAGTTGAAAAAAAAAAAAAGCGAACACGGGTTGTCGCTGAGGTCGATGTTCCAACGAGTGGACTTGTCTTCGTTACGACAGCAACTGGTTTCCTTAGCGCGTGTATATAATATGCTTCACACAGTCTCCTTCAACACTTCGTTCAGTTTCGAGGAGGGGGTACAAAGCATAGAGTACATACATGCACTAAGAAAAGCGGTTGCGGTTTTGAAGAAAACAAGTCTGCCTCTCGGAAGTTCGGTATCGCGACGCACCATGTTCATAAATTTTTCATCTCTTCAGGCTTCCACCTCCTCCCAAACTTTCACTTTATTTATTTTTTTTTCTGTGGTGCCAGTGCAGCCCTTTGTGCAGCTATTGGGGGAGACATTGCTATGTTTATAATATCCTCCTTCACTGTTTTCAGAAAGCCCACATACTCCACTATCCTACTCATGCAGACTACATCACCGAGCTGCTGATGGCGCGATCCGCCGCTAACGTGAAGCGCTTCCTCACTGAACTGGCCGACAAGCTGCAGCCACTGTGGTCGAAGGAAAAGAAAGTTCTGCTCGAGCTAAAAGAGGAAGAGGTGGGTTGGTCTTGTATTTCAGAATTGCTCTAGCATTATTATGAACGAAGGTTTGCCATAGTGTTTGCGTACTGTGCATTTGAAGTGGTATTTACCTGTGTATCAGCCTATGGAATGACCGGGACGGCAGTCCGGTGCCCGAAACCATAGTAGGTCACTCAGAACGAAAAAAAAAAATCTAAGCTCCACTCATTGAACTATGGCACTCCTGCCCTTTTCCTGAAATAGTCGTGCTACAGAAGGTTGGGCTACAGTTGTGTTACAGATTTTGCGATAACGCATGACACGGGACAAGAAGCAGATTGGACATGCGTTTGTTATCGCGGTATCGTTTCTGATGCAAGATGAACTACCAACATGCCCAAACGTCACCTGTTTTGAGCAGTTGTGCTAGCTGGTTTCTGCTTGAACCCTGATACTTTTTTTCGTGTAATGTAAGTACTGCACATGTTAAGAAATAAAGGCTCGTCATTAGTACCTAGAACATTATGTTTTACGAGAGATGAGTGATTGATTTCAAGTAGACTTTGAAAGCTGTAAATTCTGGGCCACATGATCCACTGTGTTTGGCTTGCACGTTCTCAGTAAGCTCGGCTACTAATCAGCAGCGTTTTCTGACGATGCTCAAAACGTATTGCAGAGCCTCATTAAGGACCTCTGACTCCAAAATTGACACCTCAGATGCTTGAGGCCCGTGTGCAGGCATTTAGATGCATCTTAAAGAACCCCAGATGGTTGAAATTTCCAGGGCCCTCCACGGCGTTTCTCATAATCATATAGTGGTTTAGAGGCATTATGGGGGGGGGGGGGGGGGCTACCTTGGAAACTGAACTTTTGTATTTGTTATGATATCTTCACGAAACTTTCAAGGTATGTTCACTACATTAAAACTAGAAAAACTGCAAAGTTTCATGGAATTGTGTACAGCGGTTCTAGAATTACTGAGGTCTAACTTGGTGGTTCACTTGTGTGCCTGAGGAAGAGCCGGAAGAAATCCCAGGACATACCAGAAGGTTGAAATTTTTTGTGGTCACCTCTGGATGGATATCCTAGGGCATTAAGGAGTCGTTTTTTTTTTTTTTTTTCAAATCACCCTCCAAAAAATTTTTATGCAACTTGATGTAGCCAGTAGGTATGACATTTATCAAAAGATACTTGTTTATCAATGGCACAAATTTTCAAAAAAAGAAGCTTGTTACACCCTGGCAAAATCATACAGGAGCAGAATAGAAGAAGTGGCACACAAATCTGACAAGCAGTTCTTGATAAATCGCTTTCCTCAGCACCACAACAAGCTAAAAAATTCATTTTAAGAAAACGGACTTTGAAAGTTCAGCACATGTGTTTTCCTCAAAAAGCTCCAGCAGAGTAGCTTGAAGTGTCCTTGCGCACTTTTTTCCTCTTTTGTCTTCCCTCCATTTTATCTAAGGGCCATTTAGAATGTTTTTTCAGATGTAGGGCATCTTTTTGAAGAGCCAGCTGCACCAATTTAAATTTTTTTGCGTCCCTGGCGTAGATTCGCTGGTGTAGATAGCGTCGCCTGCGCGAACGGCGTCTCGACGTCTCACATTCGCATCGATTTCTTCTTTAATTAGGAAATGCGTCCTCAGATGAAGGGTCCACGAATGCAGACGAAGTGCTGGGTCTGGTGATCTTAGCAACACTCGGTGTTACGCTCGATGGTACCGATTCAAAGCACATGCTAAATCCGGCGATCTCGTACACACTCAATGCATTCGCGGCTCCAAGTACACACAGTTTGTTGGATTATAGACTGGTGGCAGCCGACAGCACAGTTTCACCGACGCAAGCATCTACGCACTGGGCCTTTGCAGCAGAAAAGCAAAATTTCGATTCTCGTAGAATCCGCATAAACCGTTTCCGCGCTCTGAACTAGTGCACCGTCTTCGTCTTCGTTGCTGGCATCACGCACAGCAACAAAAGAAAGGGCACAGAACTTGTGCAAAAAAAAAGAAACAAGAAGAGAAACTGATCAAAAATACAGCGCAAAGCAAAATGCGACCTGTAGCAAATGTCTATCGGAGTGGACGGAGCATAGAGCAACAGCAAGACGAGCGCGCCGGACGTGCCATCGCCAGGAGGGACCGCCCCCGCTTCCAGCGCAGCATCCAATGGCGGACGCATTTTCGCCCGCGAGATATGAATGAGCTGCTCTGCCCAATCAGCGCTCCGCATCACATCTTGTAGAAATGCAGATAGCATCTGAACCGCGTCGTTGACGCCATTTTGAAAGGCGGCAAACGAGAGAAGAAGAATTCACGGTCAATACAAGACTAAAATGGCACGGGACGACCGCATGGTCTCAGAATGGCGCGCTCGAGTTTTAATTTCGGCTTGTGCGCATGTTTTGGGCACTTTGGGCACTGCGGCGGACTCGATAATAGCGTCTTTTTGGCACTTAGGGGTTGAATCAGGCGCTGATATTTACAGAATAGGTAGTTTGTTTATGTGACATACAACCCAAAAATATGGTTTTTTAAAAACAGACTTTTTTGCGATTTTGCGGTTTTTAAGGGCCGTGTCCCTTCTTAAGGAGGCAGACTGGTCTTTAGGACTAAAAAGCGACAAATAAAATTTATTGTTCAAGATTGACATATTTGGTTTCTGCTAGTATTTGTCTATCAGACTGCAAATTTTCACACACCAGGAAGTGGCAATTTCTTGTAATGTCATTCTAACTGTCCAGATTCTTGATGCTGTTAATATGCAGAATCTGCAAAAAATGGGGAACAGACTTCGAGGCGCCTTTATAATTTGCCAGCACCTGGGTTTGAAGATCTGCTACCAATTTATGAGCGCCTTTATGAGCACTACGCAACATGCACACCGTGATTGTTGCTTTTTGGTGAAGCTGTGTGTTATCAGTTTTTTTTTTATTTTATTGCGATGGCAATTATATAGACACTCTCTGCTGGATTTCGGCACTGGCGTGGGCGTCGATGTCATGCACCATATATGTATACGTATGCAGTATATATATGAAAACGCAAGAAAAAAAAGATCTAAAAAATAGGCTCCTGCGCACGGAATCAGAACGTGAGACCTCCACGTTGTGAATGTGAGGCGTCAACCACTGAGCCACCGAGGGGTACCTTCTTGAACATTCAAACGGCAAGCTATTTATATCTACCACTTACCGCTGTTGTTGGGAATCTCGGGAGAGAAACTATCATGCGCAGTGAGCGCGGGGCGGCTCTCATCTCTCACGCATACTTGGCCCGTGGAAAGGAGGGGAGTGGACGATCTCTCGCGTGCCCTTATCTCCCGTTGGGGAGGATCATACGTCTTGGCTTGTGTTGGGCTTGCACTGGATTAACGATTGTGTTGTAGTTATGGGGCGCACAAGGTCACTGCAATCATTCCACAGCCTCTGTAGACGCGCTTTTCAGATACTGCAAAGTAACAACTTATTTATTTATTTATTTATTTATTTATTTATACAATACTGCAGGCCACAAATGGGCCCAAGCAGGAGGGGGGGTGTTACAGAGCCGTTAACTGAGACGCTTCGCCTTCATCTGTACGTATGAGTATGTTCATCTGTACCTGTGAGCACCGCTTTTCTTTTTTTTTATGGAAGCCTTAAACAATAGGAAGTGAACTTAAGTTATCTCGGGAATAAGATGACTTACAGGAAAAGTGATTGAATATTTGAAATCAGCAAAAAAAACTGCATAATCCTGTGCAGTTTGACCAAGATCACTAAAGAAATAACCAAAAAAAGTGTGTAAGATAAGTTTTCCTTTTCAAACCACAACAATTACTATTAATTTTCTGCTTTTTTTATTGTCCTGTAAATCAGGCAGTTTGTGGCTGATTATTGAAGGTGGATGTCAGCATCCATGTATTTTGATTTAATTTGTACGTATGTGCGAGTTTCCATCTGAGGTTCCATGAGTAAAACGAATATACAGTAGACTCTCAGTAAACGGAAACCTGTTAAAACAGGACTATTGCTTTAAACGGAACTATTGCCTCTGCAATGCTTGATTTCGGGCTTGTATTCTGCACCCACATTCACCTCTCACTAAACGGAACTCCTGTTAAATGGAACATATTTTCCCGGTCCCTTCAGGTTCTGTTTACTGAGAGTCTGCTGCATTGTCAACTTCATAGCAGACTAGCGGTGCCCACACAGCGCCAGGACTGGCACCTGTCGAGGGCTTTTGTACGTCATCCCTCTCGCTCTGTTTTCAGGATGTCCTCAAGTGTAGTTCTGGTGGTGTAGGCCTTTCTTTTTTTTTTCCTGAGGGGGCACGTGTTTAACAGCCCTTAAACATACAAAAACACCCTCATTTTAATTTTTACCGCGTGCAGAGCCCCTATTAGAAAACTGCATTTTCAACGACACCGAGCTTGTGCGCATGTTATCCCAGGCACTCCCTCACTGTGCGGAACTAGTGGAGTGATGCAAAATAAGTTGTGCTTTATGACTTGCAACATTGATTCTACAATGCACAGCATCATTTGCAATTGAATTACACAAGTATCATAAACAAAACTACAAATTGCAGTAAAAATGGCCCAAACAAAAAAATTAACTGTCAGGGATCCTTTAAAGGGGTTCTGAAACACTTTTTCAAGTAAACATGGAATGAATTCACTGGAAGAGCTTATTGCCTCACGAATTCAACTCCGCAAAAATTTTAAGAATCCGTCCAGTGCGAGTGGAGTTACAAAGGTTTGTCGCATGCTGCAATTGCATTTTCCCTTCTCTCGTCCCGTTAAAAGCGCTGCGAGCTAAGCAGGGAGGGATGGCAGGGCTGCAGAAAAACGTCATGCGCGGTTCGCGACCTTGAGTTTTTTTCTTTTTTTTTTTTCTCATCTAATACGCTGCTTTTTCACTGTGACCGGACGTGGACAAGTAGTGGCCTCCCGCGGTGATCTCTGTAACGAGTGAGTGCGCTATGTTCACAAATCAGCCAATGGCTGATAGATGAGTTGTCCACGTGTGATTTTTAGGCGCATAACGTGATTTGTTGAGAGAAGAGAAAGCAATTTTTAGCTGACTTTGCTCATTTATTGTGAATTCCGGGCTGCGTACTGTGCTACAATACTTGGCTCGCGCGTTGTTGGGAGCCTCTACTACCGATCGGCAACGTTTTCTGACAATGCTCAAAAAGTGTTGCAGAGCCCCTTCAAGGAACTTACAATGATAATAACCCAGTCGACCCATGTAATAAATTTGTGCAGTGGGCCTTGTCTGGCATTAATGCCTTAGCCTCCCCCCCCCCCCTCCCTACATTTTTTATGTTATAACATTCCTAAATGCATAAATTAAATCGTCGAAGGCATTCGGAGTGCAGTCTCATGTTCTCTTTAAGTGGTACAGGTGGCAAGTGACACTCTTGTTTCTTTTCCAAGCACTTGTCATCGAGCATTTCAGTTTGTCAAATATTCAGAAAAGTTGTTTTAAATAGCAAAACTGGAATGAAATCAATAGTGCCGGGTCAAGTTGAGAGTTATAATGAATACATATGATCTCGTAATAAACAATTGAGGTAGTCTAGGAAAATCTATTTAAGGCTTTACTTGTCAAGAACAGCAGTTTTCTCTCTTGCTCTCCTCTTCGTAGTCCTCTGTTTTGTAGCCACACTCATACGCGATCCGATTGCGTGCGGCGAAGGTAGTGAAGGCACGGGTGGCGAAGGGGCAAGTCGTCATGGCCGATTCTTGTTTCTGCAGCGCGCCTCTGCCTGCTGGGAGGGTACACATACTTTATTAAACACTGTTTCCTGGCATGTTTCAATATCTAAGCACAAGTTTACTTACAATAAGTTCTAGTTAACTTTATGTACAATTAAATAAACTTAAGTGATCAAGCTCATTGGAAAAGATGGAGGGAGTTCTTGTGAGCAGCTCGCCGAGTTGCAGCAGCTGGTAAAGCAGGTGTCGGCCACATGTTCTTTTTATGTAGCCTCCGAGATCCGCTTCAGCGGCACGGCGAAATGCAAAGTCAACCCTAGGAATACACCAGGGCAGACGAACAAAGATGTGCTAGTGCTCTTACTAGACGCCCTAGTTAAGGATTGGGCTCACACTAGACATGTGAATCAAGGATTAGGCTCGCCTCCTGATCTCTTTACCCTTTCCTTCACCTCCTCTTTACCAGTGCAAACGCCAGGGGATCCCCTTCGATGGTGAGCTTCACTGCTGGGACGTGGCCTTCTACAAGAATCTGGTGGAAGAGCGACACTACAAGGTGGACCAAGAGAAGCTGCGGGCGTACTTTCCCTTGGATGTTGTCATGAAGGGCTTGTTCGGCATATATGAGGTTGGTACGACAACTGTGGGACGGAACTACTGTTCACCCCTTTCTTTCTTTCTTTCTTCTTTTTTTCCCTCAGAGCTTTGTGTCCTGGTTGTGGCCTCTACCTGTCAACACTTTTCGCTCAGATTGAGGAACGTATCTGTTCTGTGAAGTGAAACACTGTGTTGTGCTGAATACTTGAAAATACAGCTTCTGTTTGACATTGGGAAGACTCTGCACACTAAATTACCAGAAATGCTGTAAAGGACACCCATGCATCATGTATTGTGAATCTTTGCACATATTATACTGATGGAACACTACTATCTTTGCAAACAAGTTTTACATGACTGCAAATCAGTTTTGCGAAATCGCACGAGGTGGTGGAAGGGTTAAAAAAAAAGGAAATTGACAATTAACCATTTGCAGCACAAAGCCACAAAGAAATCCTTATGAATTTCTCGGAAATATAGCTTATTGGTGCCAAAAAACTGTTTTTGGTCCGGGAATCGAACCCCGGACCCACGTCTTTCCAGGGAAGTTGTTCTATCGATTGAGCTAAGTAGGAAACTAGCTATTGGCTATGTGAAGGGGAGAGTTCATGGACAACTAGGAGCATATGCTGCTCATGCTATAAGCGTTCGGTTGTCAATTTCTCTTCCTTAAGTTTCACTGAGCTCTCACTCAGTTTGCTTTGCATGTGAAAATTTCAAGAATGCACTCATATCATTATTGCCTAAGGAGACGGTAACAGTATTGATCTGTCAGCTGATTGATAATGTGCTCAAGTTTTTTGATAGTTAACCAACACATTCCTACAGCCTTTATTGAAGACTCGACGTGGCAAATATTTTCCAGGGCAAAAAAAAAAAAAAAACCCTACAGATACCACGGGAACATTTTAATATGTCCCGAGAAGCTATTATCGCAGTGTCCTATTCATGAACATGTTCAATTTGCCAGAGCTCGTTCAGTTGCAAAAAAGAAAAAAAGGGCAAGTCGTGACGTCATAGCACGCTTGACCACGTCGGCGCACCAAACTCGCCAGGACATTCCCAGCATAAAAAGAAACTAAGGTGACTAAATGCAGAGTAACAGGATTGTTAAACAAACTTGACAAGTGTGAACGCGCGTATGAATGTATTGAGATGTTTGAAGAGCGATGCAGGGAATGTGTACAGACATTTCAGGGGTATCAGGTGGGCAGTCACGTTGAACCTAGCTCAAGGGCTAACGGCATTAGAGCTCATGCAGGGCTTCAGAGATGTGCGTCTAAAAGCGGACCTCTGGGGGCACCATTTGTTGTGGCGATACACAATTTGTCTTTCTCATTTAGGTTGAGAGTTGTGGAAGTTGCGGGGGGGCGTCTAAATGATGTTGCGGAAGAAAGACCGGAAACAGGTAACACGCTGCTCGCCAGCTGCAGCCAATCAGGGAAGGCCGAATTGGACATGCCCACGAATTGGACACCGCGAGAATAGCTCCCCTGATAGAAATAACTTCTTCTAATAAAGACTGTTTGCTGTACAGCAGTATACGATTGCCATGAGTGTAGTTAGTGCAATATGAGTTTAGTAACGAAGCTTTCAAGAAGTCTGCCTAATGGCATACAATATTTGTCAGTTTTAAATACTGCTGTTTCTTGCATTAAGATTGCACTTCTGTTCTTTGTGCAGCTTCTTTTGAGGCTGAAGTTTGAAGAGATAGAGAAGCCTGCCCTATGGCATCCTGAGGTTCGCATGGTAAGTGAGCAATGCCATTTCTTTCATTTTTCCTTTCTTATTCCGGTATCAGCGTCGGCATCGGCATGATTGATTGCGGGCGAAAAATCGTCGATTTGTCCATGACCAAAACATAAAGAAAGATGCCAATAAAATAAATTTTTAAAAATTCCTGGTTGGGGTAAGAATCAAATCCAGGCCGTCTGTAGCGAGCAGCCGTTCTACCATAGATCCACGCTTGCTTGAAACGGCAGTGAAAAAAAAAAGTGCTATATATGAATGAATGTCATGTAATAGGAGTCTCCTTAACGCATGTTATATTGCGTGGCAAAAGCCTATAATCGTTCCAAGCATAAAAAGACGTGTGAATGGCGCTACAAGTGGGTGTTTTAAAGGCCCACCTATTACAAAGTGGTCAGACATACTTAATCAACATGAGCAGCAAAAGCATCTGCAAAGGGGGCAGCTGAGTAGGTTCGTGTGTTGCCTTATGAACACGCAGTGGACCCTTCGCTGATTCGCTAAAGGCACAGTTACGGCGTAGTGGTCATTTAACGACTCCACTTGAAGTTCGAAGCGGCCAACATTACACACGCTGTCATTCATTTCCTTGGAGCACGGTTGAGACATACACCGAGAACCGAAACCAGGCTAGCATTTGAGGAAGCGAAGTGCACAGATCCTGATTGCGCTATCACATTCTACTCTTGAAGCGAAGCTCAAACATTCTCCAAGTTTTTTCAATATAAACCTGGGAACTTGCACACAAGTTTGTAATGTTAGGCTCGCTTGTAGGGCTTTACATAACTGGGTGGGCACTGAAGTGCATTGATTATCCCGCGTTCACTGTTATTTAGACGCTGCCGCATTTGATCGCTGCAGTTCAAGGTGACCGACAGTGAGACCAAGGAGCTTCTCGGCTACTTTTTCATGGACCTGTTCCCGCGAGAGGGCAAGTACAGCCACTTCTGCAACATTCCGCTGCAGGTAGGTGGAGTTAATGGATGCTGAACAATTCGACGCTGTCACTTCTTGCCGCTGGTCTGGTTCAGTCGTAACTTCGTCAAACATCCAGAGGAGGCGACAGGGCGTCTTTACTGGAGTGGCATCCATCACCAGTGAGGACACGGAGGCATTTGTTATGCATTATGCATTTTGTTTTGACTGTTTGCTCTTAGGGGCGGGTAAAAGTAAAAACGTAGCAAAAGTGGCAGTATGAGCTAAGCTGCTTGAGAGGTGTGCAGCTGCTCGACTGAACGCAGCTACTCGAAAGGTGCGCAGCTACTCGAGTGTGAGATCAGATACCCGAGAGTGAGCCTAGCTACTCGAATGTAAGCATAGCTACTCAATCGAGCACAGCTACTTGAGAAATTTGCAACTACTTCACTGGTAGCGCAGCTACTTGAGGTGCGCATAGTTACTCGAGTATGAGTGCAACCACTCAAGAGAGCTACTCAACAAAGCACTGCTTCGCCGTCTCCCAACCTTTTTTCTCTTATTTATCTTGTGCTAATAACTATGTCACAGAAAATGCATCAGCGCTAACTAGCCTAACTTTCTCCGTTGATGTCTTGGGCATTTCCTAAATTTTTTTTGTTTTAACATTCATAGAAAGGGCTAGTTTACAAAACTTTGTCTGACAGGTTGTTCATTAGTGGTGAAATTTCTAGAGCTCGAAGTTTCACTGAAATATCAGCAACGTTGCTTTTCTTGAAACATTGGTGTTTACTACTTTAATTAGCTGAGATTACACTCACATCTTGTTTAAAATTAACATGGATATAACTAAATATTGGTTATAACAAAGTAAATAAAAAATTATCTTGCAATAGGTACAGTGCTCTATATATACCTTTATAACAAATTTTTGTATTTAACGAGCATATTTTTGTGTAAGATGCAACTTTGTTATAATGAAGTTTAAGTGTATTAGTGTTGTACTACTAGGGCTTTTATTCACTACAGTAGGACGGTGTTGGTGCCTAAGCTTTCTCTGGTAATTGGGGCTTCAATTTGTAGTATTTTTTATTTGTTTGTTTATTTTTCAGGCAACTTGTCGCAAGCCAGATGGCACCAGGCAAATTGGTGTCGTGGCCGTTGTGTGCAACTTCCCAAAACCCACAGCGGACAAGCCATCTCTGCTGACGCACAGTGATGTGAGTAGCTGTCAAAACACCGCATATTTTTCACCTTCAATAAAGATCAAGATACGTAGCAGACGAAAACTAGACGCACGAGTTATATGAGCAATCATTGATGTTATTTGCTTTGGCAGCGCTTTATCAGGATAATTTTTTTAGGCATAGAGACAAATGCTAACTTTTCGTTTCGTGGCACAGAATGCTAAAATTATTCGCATTCAATGAATCATAATAAACATATCATTTTTTAATTAAGTAGCTTCACTGTTTTATGTAAATTTACTAGTTCTGCTCTAATGAAAAGCTTTGCCCAGTAATGGAAAAATGTCAATAGGGAGGGTTCAGGGGGGAGGTCATATTTGTGAGCATCTTCTTGTCACTCTACGATAATTTTCATCTATTTCATGTGTCTTTTGATGTATTTATTCTCGTGCGCCCGCTGTTTCGTGGTTATGATCAAGAAGCTTGTCATTCACATGACAGAGCATTCCCGATTACAAATGGGACGTCGCACTTTTCAAGAAAGTAAATGCTAGCATATCAGATTGCTAATATTGGGGTGTTACGGAAACACAACCCAAACACTCTCTCTCTCTTTCTTTTTGTAAGAGACTAGGAAGCTGGAACTAATTTATATGATTGCTAATGTGTTGTATATATAAAAGGAGTGCTGAATTAACTGTGGTCTCTATTATGTGCTCATGACCGTGTTTCAATGCATAATTGCACACTGTAGTTTTTGAATAATAAGCAAATCTAGGACTAAATGAAATTTTGGACTGTCTTCATTTTTCTTGTTGCAAAATTGGTTTTAGTGTGTCTCTTAAATTATTAGAATTACGAGCAGCTAATAGCTGCAAAGCGCATCGAGAATATTTCATTTGTGAGCTAGAGGCCATGCTGATTAAACTGGCTGTTGAAGGTTTCGCGCATTGCGCAGTGGACGTCGTGTGTTTAAAGCAGCCACTTCTGATTGCTCCTTTCTTACCCCCTCTTTTGACTTTATTTCTGTCCAGGTGGAGACATTCTTCCATGAGTTCGGCCACACCATGCACCATCTTTGCAGTCAGACTGAGCTAGTCATGTTTGAGTGAGTGCAGCTTTCTGGAACTTTACGTCGACCCCTGTAAAATTGAACGCTCCCCACCATGCTGGTTCATTCGTCTTTTGGAATGGTTTTAAAATATTGAAGAGACCCTGCAACACTTCTTCAAGTAATGATCGTATGTCCTCATTAAAAAAAGCTTAGTACCTCACGAATCGACTGCCAAAAAAATTTTTAGAATTCGTCGAGCACAAATGGAGTTACAAGGATTTCCCCGCACTCTTTAACCGCTTTCCTTTTGTACCAGAGAGCACGCTGAAGGCTACGCAAGGAGGGGCATGACAGGCGGGCGAGACGATGTGTCCCGTCGTCAGCGTGTAATTACCTTGAGAACGTTCTCTGAATTTTTCTTTTGAACGAGTGACTAACTTTCAGTGCAAGCTTGCATGCGGGCACGGCGGGGCAGCTTACAGCAGCAACCATGTTAACCATGTAGCTCACGATGCTGAAGTCAGCTAGTGGCTGTAGACTTGGGCATATGGCATCTTTTGTTGAGAGAAGAAAAAAATTTCTAGCTGGGTCTTCGGGAATTCGTTTTAAATGGCAGGCCACGTGCTGCACTGTACTGCGTTTGGCTCGCGCGTTTTCGTGAGCCTGGTCTGCTAATCGGCTACATTTTCTGACGATGCTAAAGAGGTGTTGCAGGGCCCCTTTCCCTTTAAGGGCAGCAATGCTTTTCTTTGGGCTAGTTGGCACTTGTCCTGTGTACATTTCTTGTTTGTCCTTGTTTTTTAGCACAGCCATGTATCATGTTTTCTTTAAGGGGATAGGTCCTAAAAGTTTTCACGCAAAGAAAAACAATACACAAAGAAAACCAACGCGAGTTAAGCCCTCCGTTCTAGGAATTCGAAATCTACTATTGTTAATTTCTCACAACCGTGATTCAGTAACGCATGTGCATGTTCACCTCCCCACTGCTTTCTTATTTTTTTTTTTCTATTCATAGAATACCTGTTCCCTCTTCACTCATACAATTCGTCACAGCACCCCCCCCCCCCCTTCCTTGGCACACTGACACCCGTGTAACCATTGTTGCCCCTCCCTCTTCTTCATTAGGATGGAAGAAAGGGTACAAAGCGTAGACACACTAGCGCTTAAAAATATCGGTTCTGATCTACCCTTGAGCAAGACACATTCGCTTGTAAAAACATTGGCTCGACACAGGCTCAGCAGTTGGTGACGCTCACACGTGCCAGATGGAGCTGGTGGCAGTGGCGCTTGCATTAATTATTTCATCGCTTATGCGACCCAAGGCACTGTAGCGTGAAGCATGTGACAGCGCAATTTCAATGAAAGTTCGTTCCATTTAAATGGCAGGCGACTATTTTGTAATGTGTAATTCTAGAACGTGTAGTGTTATATGCAGTCTCATAAAGTCTGAAACTATGTCATTGTATCAATCTCACTACAGTTTAACCTTTCTGTAATATAGACACTCATCGGAGAGCAGTTCGTATCCCTTGAAGGGCCACTCACCAGGTTTGACAATTTTGAGCTGACTAGCGCAATGCGCAGATGAGACGTTCGTGATCAGGTCTGCCAAAATTTGCAGCGCTAAGCACTGCAGAAATGGGTCAAATTTCAAGGTAAATGCTGCTCCCCCTTCCTTTTGCAGGCACGTGCCCAGAGAATGAGGGCATGACATGCGCGTATGAATGGCCCTACGTACATGGCAATGCAGTGACGTTGGTCCTCTACGTAGATGACTCTGCTCTGAAGTTGCAATCAGTGGCACATGACATGAGGAAAATAATTTAACACGTCATGCGTAGTTAATGTATTTGTTGCTTGAAGAGATTAATAAATTTCTAGATAAATAATGAGACGCAATAAGGGAATGGGAGCATCCTTTTTTTTTTTTTTCCTTTGCGAATTGCAACGAGATGCAGGGCTAATGTGCCGGCGTTTCGCATGCGTTCATGTCTCCTTGGTTCCACGGTCAGTGCATCGAGCAGACGACAGCCGTGGAACGCTCCTACGCGTTCGCACATACCAACGTTACTAGATTACCTCAGTTTGCAAACTCCGCCGGGATGCGGCGGCGAAACGCGGCCCCCTTCGTTTCCCGCTCTCTAGGTCAAATGGCGTCGGAAGCGCCACCTAGAGAGCGGGAAATGAAGGGGGCCGCGTTTCGCCGCCGCATCCCGGCGGAGTTTGCAAACTGAGGTAATCTAGTATTTGACCGGTCGCCGCATCGTAACGGAGCCTTCGCGCAATGTTAAACGGAATTTACGCGGTTAATTTTGTGTAATGGGAGTTATTTCCCGAGAGGGTGAGCGAAGGTTATTACGAGTGTGCAAGTAAATCACCAGTTGAGCCGCTAAGGCGATGCCACACGGCAGAGACGTGAGCGCGATGCCCGAATCTTGTGGGACTTCTGTTCATACAGTTATTTTGCGTTCCTGTTCTTTAAAATTCGATTGCCTATGTAAAAAAAAAAAACCATTGACAGTGGGCCACAGCATTAAGTCTAAATGTATCCGATCTCGGTATAGCCCGTCGCCACAGCTGAAGGCGCACCTCGTCAGCGGGAGGCTTGAAAAAATGTCTCTTTTCGGCCGCGGATTTCGTCGAATCGTACCCACTTCGGCAACCAGTCACAAAGCAGCGAGGCATGTTTTCTCACATTCAAAACCCTCACATGACACATGTGAGCTGTGTAGCTCACAGGGAAAGCGATGACTGAGTTGAAGACATTAAAAAACACCCGGCACCATGCAGATCACGCCAACGCTGACAGCGTCGGTGCCACGCCGGGCACCACGTTGATCGCTACCGTAGTAAGTTGCAGCCAGAGCACACACTACGCGAGTTACGTCGAAATAAATCTTGCTGGGACTCAGTGACAGCGATGACTACGAAGCACACTTGAAAGCAACAAAGCAGCACCCGGCATAAGAACACAACTGCAGTAACTCCGCCGGCGTGGGTCCGGCCACCGCCGAGAGGGGGCGCGCGTGCGGCTTTTTGACCGGTACAGGGAAGGGTGACACTCGTGGCGCCGCAGTTTGCAAACTGAAAAAAGTATCTAGTAACGTTGGCACATACATTGTGCGAAGGCGCAGGAGCGTAGGAACACGTAGGACCATTCCAGCGCCTCCTCTGTCTATTTTACCGCATCCAAGCCAGCGTTTCCAAGCCATCTCGCCGAAACAGGCAGTAGACCTCAAAACAATGCTGAGAAGAAAAAAAAAATGTTGTTCTCTTGCATGAGGGTTGGGCTTGTTTGGGCACGTATGCGCATGTGACCTCTTGGTTGGATGGCCGGAGAGGGTAGGGAAGAGATTTTGTTTACAAAGGCTATGCAGAGGAGCAGCAAGGGTTTCGAGCTTGCCTCTTCTTATACTCGTTTCGCACCGCTTCAAAAAGCAGTTTTCTCAGCTCGTAATGAACTGATTCAAAATTTTTTTTCTGGCAAAATATTCTTCATCGGACATCCAACAACTTCTATGGTCTAACTCAAATTTGGTATGGGGCCTGGTGAGTGGCCCGTTAAATGAGATGTCTCTAATAAGCTGGGTACCATGTTCTCATCTCATGATCGGCCCATATTTTTATGGAGGCACAGTGGTGTGTCTTATACCCATTTGTTTATAACAACAGTGTCTTTTATGAAGCGTTTGAACTATATATTATTCAAGTTTGTTATGTGAACGTTTAAAATCTACTGCCGTCTTTGCAATCAAAGGCATGCCCCGCGGCGGTGGTCTAGTGGCTAAGATACTCAGCTGCTGACCCGCCGGTCGCGGGATCGAATTTTGGCTGCGGCGGTTGCATTTTCGATGGAAGCAGAAATGTTGTAGGCCCGTGTGCTCAGATTTAGGCGCACGTTAAAGAACCCCAGGTGGTCAAAATTTCCGGAGCCCTGCACTGCAGCGTCTCTCATAATCTTATGGCGGTTTTGGTACGTTAAACCCCACATATCATATCATATCAATTAAAGGCATGGTTATGTTTCAGTGAGCAGTGTGTGGCGCTTCTACCAGCTGCTGCTCATAATCTGAAAACACAATTTAGAAGAATGCTTGTCAGGACTGTTTGGCACTTGTGCAGTCACATCGCTTCAATGCATAAGGAGATTCGTGCTGTGTGTTTGTCGCAGGGGCACGACAGTGGAGCGCGATTTCCTGGAGTGTCCGTCTCAGATGCTGGAGAACTGGTGCTGGGACATGGAGAGCCTGGGTCGCATGTCCAAGCACTACAGCTCTGGTGAGCCGCTTCCCAAGGAGTTGGCCGACCCGCTGATTGCCTCGCGGCTCGCCAATGTGGGCCAATTCAACCTGCGCCAGATCACCCTGGCCATGTTCGATTTGGAACTACATGTCAAACCAGAGGTACGACTGTTTGCTCACATGCGTGCTGGTTGCGCAGTGAAGCTGGCTTTGCCTTTGCCTGACGGTTATGCCAGAAGGTACCATGACTGGTGTAAAAACAACTACGCTCAAAAGTCGATGTAATGAACCCAGCTATAATATAATATTGGTTATAACAAAGTAAATGAGTAAATGTCTTGCTATAGATATACTATTGAGAATAAACTTTTATAACGAGTTTGAAGATATAGTGAACTTATTTTCATGTCATATGCAACTTTTATATAATGAGGTTTGAGTGTAGTGTGTTGGATGCATAGGCTAGACAACCACTGGACCACAAATGCAACAATTGTGGTACTAATGTGAGTCTTCCTTTGCTGGGCACAAGTTTAGCCATTAGATAGTGCAGTCTTTACTAGTTTGATTGCTGCACTTTTCACTCTTCCAACGATGCGACATTGTAGAGCCTTCCACAACTTCTTTTTTTCACTTCCTTTGTTGCTATTCAGTAAACGTAGATTAAGACTGAATTCTACGGTATTCCTTGGCAAAACAATATGATAAGATCTCAAGGCATGGCTGCTTGAAAGGGCAACTCGTGACTTAACATGTGCACGCATTTAAGTGCACGGATGTTTCTGCGATTTGCCACCGTTAAAATCTGACCGCTGTGGTTGGGAACAGAACTTGCACCTTCGGGTTTAGCAGGACAGTGTCATAGCCACCGGCGCTAGGCTGGGTGTTTAGCAAATGCAGGGCAGCAAAAATACCCTGTTTTTGGTAGTGGAAGTGCCAGAATATAAATGTTTCGGTAGGGAAACTACAGTGGATGCCAAAGCTTTAGGGAGAGGCCTGGCTTAGGGAATTTCTTGGCACATCAGCATTTGTTTTCTTCTGCGCATTGAACTCTCGTTGAACAAGACCTGAAAGGGCCAGCAAAATGTGTTCCATTTAACAGGAGTTCAATCTACTGAGCGAGGAGTAGGGTGCAGGATCAAGCAGGAAACTAATCATATTGGGGGCAGTTCTGCTGAAGCAGCAGTCCCGTTTAAGAGATTGTCGTTTACCAAGAGTTTTCGTAGTTCCTTTTTGTTTGTGTTGGCCGTCCTTGTAGATCCTGTCAATGCACTTTAGACTGTATTTTTCTAACTCTGACCACATCTCGGATTCAGGCAGACACGGCCAAGCTGTTTGCAGAGATCCAGGAGAAACTGCTCGGCTACAAGCCGCAGCCGGGGACCAACTTTGCTGCCAACTTCTCCCACCTGATGGGCGGATATGACTCCCGCTACTACGGCTACTTGGTGTGTATGAGGGGTCAATGCAGTTACCTTTGTGACTGCCGCAAGGTGTTTCGAACAGTGTCTTATGTGTTTTTGGCAAATCTTATCTTGTCTTTGGGTGTGTCATCGTGCTCCACGTAAGAAATCTGCAGTTTGTGAATCACAACTGTTCGGCTTCGTTAAGCCAAAGTTTATTTGAGATGCCCATGCAGCCACCGGAATTAATGCTGGTGGTAAGCTTTCAAACTCGTGTTTTGCACGCAGCCTTTATGGAACGATCTCAAGCATTGTGATGCATTATGCATCGCCTGTTGCTCACGGTTGTTTGCGGGCGACATCCCAACACATCACAATAAAATAGTGTACCAACATAGTTCTGCGTTTCAAAAGCAAGAACTATGCCTATATTCATGGACACAGTTTCATAGTTCAATGAGGACTGGCACTTCATTATTTCCACGGAAGAAATTGGTACTGCAGTAAAGGGTAATTAATTCTACCCTCATTAAATCAGAAAATTAGATAATTTGGACATGTTCTGCAGTCATAGTCGGCATATACATTGTTTAATGGAATCAAACTCCCATTATGTTAGTCGTAATTGGCTGTAACCTGGTGAATTCGGGTTATCCTGAAAGCCCGCCAAGCATGAAGCACTGGGGCGCAATTCTCGTGGTGTCCGATTCGGTAAAGGGCGTTCAGTTACGCAAAAAAAAAAAAGAAGAAGAAGAAGAAAAATGAGTCATGACGTCGTGGCGCTCTTGACCACGTTGACACACTGAACCCGCCAGCTCATTCCCAGCGTAAAAATAAACTCCCTAATGTGGACTAAATGTACCGGAACAAGCTTTACAAATCTGAACATGCATATGAACGTGTTGAGATGTTTGAAGAGCGATGCAGGGAATGCGTAACGACCTTACAGGGACATCAGGCGAGTGGCCATGGTAAACTTAAGTCAAGGGCTGACATGAAAACAGTTCATGCACGGCCTCAGAGATGTGCGTTCGAAAGCGGATATCTGGGGGCAGCACTCGTTGTGGCGAAACAAGTTTCGTCTTTCTCGTTTGCATTGAGAGTTGTGAAAGCTGCGTGGTGTCAAAATGACGTTGCGAAAAAAGAATGGAAACAGGCAGCACGCTGCTCGCCAGCTCTAGCCAATCAGTGGAGGCCGAATCGGATCCACTGCGAGTGTAGCTCCCCTTGAACAGAGCAAAAAGGGCGTTCGTGGACAACTGAAACAAGGCGGTGCAGTCCACTTTGCCATGGCCATTATTGCAAACCGCACAGTAGCGATCGGAAAGCTAGAAAACTTCATGCCTGTTTACATTTACTATCCCATGTGACACTTCGTTGGCCACAGGTGTTCATAAAGGTGTGATCGCCATCCACACTTGCGTTGTTGGTAGCCAAGGTTTCTGTAGCTGCGGCAAATTTATTTCGTTTACCATTGTATACCTGCCAAGTCTCCCAGATTGGCCGGGAGACTCCCAGATTTCAACAGTTTCTTCCGTTTGTACGGTTGTCGTGAAATTCTTTTGAAAATCGAAATTTCTGTGCGTGATCTGGCTGCATTGACAAAAACATGGCTCAATCCACTCCAGGCTGTTCGAACCTACCCCATTTTATTATAAATGAGTTTAAGAGGCGTTAATCTAAACATACAGTATAATCTCAGAGATGCGAAACTGCGGCAGATATGAATTCTTGAAATTTTCCAGCCAAATTCCATTATGTTCATTAGGCCTCAATTCGAATGTTCCGAACATATTTCCAAATCGCGGTGGATGATACGAAGTTTAGTACGGAAACCGTCGAACGAAGGCAGAGAGCAGCGTGCTTGAAGCTTCAGAAGTATGCGTGCGACCAGCGCACGCACTGTCTTCTACAGTGCGTGTGATTGCCGTTGCCACAACCGCTGTGGACGATACCGCGGTCGCTCTTGACACGATTATGTATGGCGACGACGCAACTCACAGCACCCCGAAAGTGCGCGCTCAACCAGTCAAAGCAACGCTGCTTTCCGCTAACTCTGCGGATGAAACTACGACAGATGCTATTGTAGATGGCATAAAACAACTTAGTTTTAAAGGCGCATGCGCAGCCGCGCGCACGGGGATTGTAAAATGAACTACCGTTTGCCACAACCGCAGTGCACGAAACCTCGGTCGCGGCAACGCGATAGCGATCTACAAGCTCCGAGGGCACGCAGTGGTGGGTTAAAAGCAGTAAATACATAAAAAATTTTAAAAGTTACAGTTTCGCCGCAAGGGCGAAGCAATAAATGCGACAGCAACAACTTGGAATGTAACGCTGAGAACAGCAAGCAGATCGAAATGTGCAGCGCGCTGCTCACACACAAATGACGCACGAAAACGATTCTCGCAGGACGAGAGCGAACTAACAACCTTTACCACTCAATGCTTAGTGCACCGTTTGAACAAAAACGATGCACGATAAGGTACAGATGATTACAAACTAACAAGTGTCTCGGTTGTTATACTCCGCAGTGTATGAAAAGCATGCTGTCTTTGCAAAAGGGGCCTGTGCAGAGACCAAAGTGACCTTTGTGGGCCCGGCAACTAACGCTTTCGTTTCAGTGAAAGCCGAAGGCACATGATGTCCCCACCAAAGGATAAGCGCACGCGCGCACAGGCATCTACCCCCTCCCCCCCCCTCCCCTCCATTCATGGGGCAAAGTACACGTGAGAGATAAGCATGCGTGGGCGCATCCCGACGACCTTGGCGCCAAGCACGGGCGGCTTTCTTTCTTTGAGTGTTCATATATATAGATACATATGCATACATATACGATGAACGATGGCGGCGGTGGCGACGGCAAAAACACAGCCTGGACTGTTCATATAACTGCTATCGCAATAAAAAGGGGCCAGGCGCGTTTTGGCACGCCTGTCGAAAGCATCTAGTAGTGAGCAAAGCTTTTACCCGCGCTTTTGCTGCAGCTAGCTGCGCCATCCTGTCAGTTCACGTGTGTCCCAGGAAGACACACGCGAGTTGTTTTGACGGAAATAGATTCTGCTAGTTGTGTTGATCCTTTGAGACTCTTACCTTAGTGAAAAACTCTACCCTCGTATGTTCGGCCACCCCTAGCCACTATGAAATCGCAACGCTGATGTTGGCGTTTGCGATTGAGACCCCCTGTCTACCCCCTTTTGTTTTTCGCGATATTTTGTCTGTTTGTTTGTCCTTGTTTGTTTTTTTTGTTCCGCGCACTCCCCCCTCCCCTCCTTCGTTGCGGAAATCGCCAGGATTCAGAATTCTTGAACTTGGCAGGTATGCCGTTGAGAAAAGCATCGCCACATGCGATTGTGGTGGTGGCTGTAGTCGTTTTAGGAGGGTTGCAGATCACATTTTGGGCTAATGTGGGGTCTTGAGCTGTGGTAACACTGTGAAAGAAGTCGCAGCATGAAGACTATTGTGGATTTTATGCTGCTCTCAACGAAGGTAAGTGCAGCATTTACGTATTCATCAAGAAAAGGAGTGTGTACTTGTTTGAATACGCATTTGTTTGTTCTTGCCTTGGTACTCCCGATAATTAGTAATTCAGTTAATTCAGAGATTTTTTCCAGTCCTGCCAAAGCTGGAACTAACGAGCTTTCACTGTAGTTGCTTGCATAGTTATTGTCTGCTAAAAAACTTGAGTACACGAGTGTAGTTAAGTTTCCCATCATTGAGGCTTGCACTTTGATTGGAGCAAAATTAGAATGTGTCTAGTGAGCTCATAAGTGATGTTCGTAGTAATAGTTGCACCAGCCTTGCTGAAAAATTCACAGCATATCTACGGAGTGAATGATGCTGAGTGGGGCAAAGCTTCGGAGGGTTTTATCGGTAAACCGTAAATCATCCATCCTCTGGCTGCTTTCGTCTGTCTGTCTATCCGTCTGTCAGTCTGTTCATCTGTCCATCCGTACATTCGTCCATCTAGCGGGCACTTTAAGTACTGCCATCTCACATCGTTTCATCATGTACTCATCATATTCAAGTACCGCCATCCAGCAGACATTCCAAGGACTAAACCACTACTACATACATCGGGGACTCCCAACCCACGGCTCAAGGAGCTTCACTCCTGAAAGTGCAAGAATGCTCTTCTCGATTTGCTGTTTGTCTGTTTATCTGCATATGTACTATCTGTCTAATTTTATTCTACATGCCGATGCCTGCAGCCATCCCTAACATTCTCTTTCTTGCATGCGTGTCCTCTGTCGCTCTCCTGTCTGTGCTGGCGAACGTCACCCGCTGGCCCACCGTTGCAACAGTGGAGTCAAGTGTTCAGCATGGACTTGTTTGACACGCGCTTCAAGAAAGAGGGCATCCTGAACCCCAAGACCGGCATGGACTATCGAAGACAGATCCTTGAGACTGGCTCGACAAAGGTGAGAGGTCAACTGTCACTTGTAGAAGTTTGCTCGACGAACCTTAACAGACTTTCATCGAAGCGACTCTGAAGTGAAATGTAAAATCAGTTTAGGCAAAGGAGTCTTCTATAACTCTACTTTCATTCATTTTGTGATTAGAGGTTCAGAAGTTGAAAGGGTATTTTAAGCCAAAGCTCTATTTTCTCAGTTGAGTGCCATAACCCCAAGGATAGTTCATAAGTACAGCATCAGAGGTATAAAAGCTTTTGTTGTTATTTTTTCATTTTGACAGTGTTCATTTAACAAAGTTCCTAAATGCTACCACATTGTCATAATGCTATAAATTTTTGTTGATAGAGAAGTGCATGCGTCCAATTTTTTTTCTCTTGCACATTTTCTTGTTTACCGATCGTGCGTTCACAGTAAGAGTGACTTTGTTTGATTGTGAGGATTAATTTACTAATTCAGCTGAAAGCAGTTTTCTTGTTATTGATACTCTCAGCTCTACAGTTAGGAATCTAGCTGGTATAGAAAAAAATTTGAGGCATATAAACATGTTGTGAAGATTCCTCTGGTGTTGCTTTCATTTGCTAAAACTTTAAACTTTCAAGTCAGTCACATGTTTATTAACAGCTCTGAAGTTCTTGGCTCTTCAGCTCTCTGGGAACAATGCTAACTGGCACATGCTATATTTATTTGCTCTAAAAGACTTTTTATTTATAAATGCTTGATATAGAACATCATCGTTACAACGATGTACAAAAACACGAACATGACATATGGTGTCTACATTCTACCCACCTTCCACCTTGTAGTTTTCTCGTCAACTCACCTTCACGTTATAGATTTTGGCTGTTTGCTAAGGGCTGGATGATATTTCATTGTCGAAAATGGGCACTGTTCAAATATGGTGCCCAATTTGTTGCATGAGCAATCGCAAGTGTTTGTTACCCGCACACATGCATTGCATACTGACCTCTTGGGTACGCATATAATGATCTTGAAGATAGTACAAGGAATGCAAAACATGGGCACCCGATTTCGGATGTCTCTTGTGAATTTTACTGTGTTGTATGGGAGCTAGAGACTTGATGTAGAGACTTGATGATTCCAGGAGCTAGATTGAGTCAGTGTGGAGAAAATACGGCAAAACTGAAATCTGGTATGTCACATCAGGGCGTTCAGGGCCTGGCGTATCAGAGCGGACTTTCGGCTTGAAACTTCAGCCTTCATTTGTTGGCATCAACAGCAATAGGGCTCTCACAGAATAACTCATCAGTCTGAGCTGATTTAACAAACACGAGTTAATTGGGCGCTCATTTCTTTGTTAGACAAAACCTAGTTAAACTGACAGATACTAAAGTGAAGCAGTCATAGAGAGCGTTATTTGGGGTTTTCTGGTGCAGTGTAGTAATTATGAAAGTGCAGTGTGGTAATTACGAATTGGTGGAAAAGGAGTTGAAGTGGATGAAAATGATCTCATGCTATTTCAAGGTTGTTTGTTTGATATCTGCCAACAGCAAGTTCATGTTTCGTTCACATTTACTCCTGTCATTTTCGTCATAAATAAGTGCTATACTGTATATTGCTGCTAAATTCACTTAAACCTCGATATAGCGAACCTGGATATAATGAAATATCAGTTACAATCAAGTAAATGAACAATAGACTTGCAATAGCTATTGGCCGCGCAATCAAGCGCAGTCGCCGCCTGGCGGAAACTGGCTGAAGTGCACAAGTGTGGATTGCTCTGTGCGTCGTCTGTTAGCCACGTCGTGCTTGTATGTGTGCGTGCGTCATGCACATTCTCAAAGGGTGGTTCGTCCAGTAATATCAGTGCGAGGGTAACTGCCTGTATGTATGCCTGAAACAACGTACGAAAGCATTTGGTCTTGCTCGGCTGCTAATGCATTGTAATAAGATCGGTGAGTGCAACTTTCCAGTGTGCTGTTTGTTGTCGTCGTGCCCTCTATTCACCAGAATTATTGCAGAGTGGGTGCCACTTTCTTCTTCAAGCATATCATAAAATGCTCTCGGTATCCTCCCAAATGTGAGGACTATTAAGTGTGAATGCAGCATTTTAGCAACTTTTTTGTACATATTAACGATCGAGGCCCTAGGCCAGGCCCTTGCGCGCTGTTGGTAGGTGCACAACAGCAGCACTGTAGTTTATCGATTATGCAAGGAGCCTTGGTTGTGTTTATCGGGCCATAGTACCACTGCATAGAAAATAGAAATACTTTATCACATAAACTGATACTTCGGTATTTAAATAGTATGTAAAATGGAGTTGCCGTGCGTGCATCCGTATGCTTAGATTTAAAAATTTTTTGAGGAGCCCAGACGTTGAAAATAATTCAGATGAGATGCCTTGAATTCAATGTGGCATAATTTCAATGAAAATCTAATCTTTCTTACAGTCTTGAGTGTTTGTGTCGCATTGTTATTGACCGACGGAAGGCACCGGTCATTCTTCATTTGAAACAACAAAAAAAAACATGCTTGTCTCATAAAGTAACCAGACCTTTGTTGTAGCACTGTCATGCATGTAATTCATCGATGAAAGCTTTCTGCTGAATGCTTACAAGTTTTTTTATACAGTAGAATTTTATTAGAGGGACAAACTAGTCTTAGACATTTTTTTGTTTATTTATTCAGTGATCTTGATGAAACTTCACATGATTCACAAAAGCAGTTTTTTCTCCTGATTTCAAATATATTTAATTAGTTTTCTTGAACTCATCTTGTTCCTGAGATAACTTAAGTTCACCCTCTGTTGTTTAAGGTCACCATAGAAAAAATTGCTTAATTAAAAGTGATATGGAAAATATGCCAATAAAGACTTATGACACGAGATTGAAAGTATGCAAGAGTTATTTGTTTTTAGGCTTTTTTAGTTCTGTTACACTAAAATGAACTATGCGTTTTCAAAATTACTTGGAATTGTGTTATAATTTTGACGAGTAAATAATTAAAAAGGCTTGTGCTCTAAATTCTTCTCCCATACTTGCATTCTACGCACATACAGGTTTCCATTACAAAAAGAATTATTGTTATACCTGCCCTAGCTGCAGAGATATTGAGACCTCAAAATTGAACAGTCGTAAATTTACTTTTTTGAGAAAAATTAAAAAAAACTGAAAACACACAGCTTCTTCAAAAAGCAACAATTATGGTACACCTGTTTTGCAATCCTGATAAAGGTGCTCATAAATTCCTAGCAGAGCTTCTAACACAGGTGCCGGCCAATTAAAAAGCAGCTTTGAAGTCAGCTCCCGATTTTGTTGCGGGTTCTGGATGTTAACAGCACCAAGAGTCTCGACAGTAAGAATGACATTACAAAAAAATTACCATGGTGCGTGAAAATTTACAGAGAGATAGAAAAATACTTGCTAAAACCAAATATGTCAATCTTTAAAAAAATGACTTTTTTGGTCACTTTTTGGTCCCAAAGACCAGTCTGCCCCCTTAAACGAAACTCTTTTAAATGAAATCGCTCCTTAAATTGAACAACTGCCCTTAATATGTTTATTTTGGTATTTAAATATCATACCTCTGTTTATCTTTCAGTAAACGAAACCTAATTTAAAGGAAGCACCTATTCCTGGTCTCTTCAAGTTTTGCTTTAAAGGAGTCTACGGTAGTTCTACTGGTGCAAGAACATGTACATATACGTGGTAAACGCAATTTAGCTCAAAGTGCTGTAAGGCACAAAGCTTTCGTGACTAGACTTCTAGACTGTCCCACACTTCATGATGAACATAATAAGAAAAAAACTGCATATGGATATAAGCGGGAATGGTAGTACTAAACTCATCGCTCAGATATGTGGGCTTTCTACAATCTTTCTTTCTCTCTTCTTTTCTTGTATGCAGATAACGAAAAGCAGTTCTGCCTGCTACGCTACAGCAGTGCGTAGCAGGCAGAACACAAGCTAAACACTAAAACAATACTGTAAAAGCATGATTTAGTGAGAAAGTGCACAGACATTCACCCAAGGCGAGCATCCCTTTGAAAGGCACAGTGTGCTTCACTCGCTGGTAATGGTAATGTTGCTTATGCTTCATGCACCAATTCAGTAGAGAGGATCGTGATATTACTAGTAAATAGCAATCAACGCATTTTATTTGCCGACAATCGGCTCGGACCGCATGCACAGAACTGCGGCTGGGTGTATTTGTATACGCGCCGCCGACCACCTATCCACATTACCGCAGTAATGGTGCTGCCACTTATAGGCTCATCTCGCCACGAATAATGTTAGAAATGTATACTTTGAAATGAATTTTTGGATATAACAAACTTATTTTTGGGTAAGATGCAATTTCATTATAATGAGGTATGAGTGTACTACAGGCAATGTAGACAACAGACAATGGCTCCATTGTCTGTTGGTTTAACTAGGTGAACCTGATTTTGTGTTTCACTTCAGCATCTCTAAAACACTTGGCCAACCATCAACTCGCATGTAACTTTCTCACAGGACGCCGAAGTGATGCTGCGAAACTTCCTGGGCCGAGATCCCCGAATGGATGCCTTTCTTGCGAGCAAGGGTCTCGCACCTCCAAGCTGATGTCATTTCTCATTTCTGTCGAAATGTTCTCCCAGCAAACTCACTCCTCGCGGTGGCCTTCTTTTTTCTGTAACTTTATAAAAGCTCGGACTGTACCCTCGACCTCATCGAGAGTTTCCGATAGATCTGTATTGCTTCTCGACGAAAAAACCTGTGCGCTTCGCTTCTTCTTACGTGCCATGATGGTGTACGTTTTTGACGGGCAACATGAAATCATGACAAAGTCGTGACTCGGCGTCAAGCGACACGCCTTTTCTTTTTTTTTACTCATTTTATTTTACTCAGTGTGTTCAAGTAAAGGACTTGAAACATTGTGGTATATGTATCGTATGTGCCACTTTTTCGTTAGGTTCCTGACAAACAACCTTGCACATAATGAAGCTGTTAAAGTGAACTTCAAGCTTATTGTTTGAAGTTGTTTCTACTTGTGTGTGGTCCTTTTGATGTGTGCACTGTGCAAGTATTAGAAAAAAAAGTTATTAATGTTTCGTATGCATGAAGTAGCTGTAATGCCTTCAGCAAAGCTTGTAAGCAATTCTTGCCTATCTTAATACAGAAAATTGGCCACTGTCACATATTTTTTGGGTTATGTTTAACATATCATAATTATATAATTATGAGGGTTTCATTGAGAAAGTATTTTGGTACATAGAACATTGCTCACAAAACATAGTACAATGAAAATTTGTAATGTTTTAGAAAGAGGCATCAGAGGCATTTGTAATGTCTTAGAAAGAGGCACAAAGGCTAATGACAAGGGTGTAGTAAGGGGGTGCACACCCACTTGCCTCTCTACATCTCTCATTTCGCCCGAAGTTCACAGGGCTCCTTTCACTAGGCCACATACCTTAGTATGCTCCACTCTTCGGCTACAAACTTCTTTAAACATAAAGCGGGGTTGTGACAGCTGCGCCAATCTGATGCAATGTCCTGAAGCAAAACTGAAAGTTGGGCTAGTTAGTGGTATATTACGGGAGAAAACGGTGTGCAAACGGACGGGACAAAGGTGGGCTGTCTGATAACTACCTTCGCCCTGTCCATTTGCCTGCTGTTTGTGCTGTTTTTTACCATAATGTTTTTACCATTTCCTATTTTTTCATTAGGCTGCCAGCACCCAAGTGCCATAGTGTTTGCTAAATGTTAAAGCTTCCTTACATTGGTGTTTGTTGGTTTGTTTTAATTTTGTCATTTCTCATTACAAGATCCTCCGTTTTATAGCTGCCGTTAACTAGAATCGAAGGCAGTGAGTGGCTAATTAAGAAATTGCGACTATTTAACTCTCATCTGGTCGCATTATCACTTGTATCTTTGCAATTCAAGCTGGTGTCGCTGTTTAACGCACATACGAAAGCGGATGCCCAGAATGTATCATGAAATATTTGTTTGTGTTCCAGTTAAGCTTGACCTCCACAGTTCCGTCAGCTCCCACTCTCTTTGCTCGACCGAGATACCGCTGAGTTGCGACGGTCACATGGTATTGATATTTTTAGAGCACCTTACGAGCTTTGCGGGCGTAACGTTAGCGTCTGTCACTTAAAGGGGCCCTGCGACACTTTTACGGCAGTCTTATTTAGCACCAGAACGTGTGTAGCAATGCTTGCTGAGATGAATGCAACAAGCATGATGGAAATGGGTGCATGAAAAGTCAAAGTATAAGTCCTCCAAGTTCAAAATTCGAGGAGAGGACGAGGAGAAATGCTTTCTTTTGCGTTTCATTCGCTTGCTGATGTCAAAGACCACTTCCAATCACTGCGTACGTCTCATAAAAACATACCGAAAATGTTACCTCATGGTGGCTTTCACACAATACCTCCACTACCTCTCTCTTTTACTGTGTCTTTTAGCATAATTACTACGAACCACGTGCGTCGGGTAGCAGACGCACCCGTGGTCACTGCGTGTAATATGCATACATATGTTTTAGGTGGGTTTTCTTGTCGGCTTGTATGCAAGACGAGTTATAGAAAAACACCGGCGTCAGCCGCATATCGCATTTTTTGCTCGCTAAAAACGCGGTATTCGTTTCATCTTTAGTCACTGCCATGCCATAGCCTCATTCGCAGTCTTAGTGTCGTGCTCATAGTTTTCAAGATACATCTTTTACAAACAGTAATTATTTTTTCTGACACAGTACAACAGTGTTTTTGCTGTTTTAGCATTCACTCGTATGGCTTCATGTAAATATTGCACACTACTTATCGCGTCAAGTCAATCAAAAGCAAACTTTGTCGTCACGCCACATGACATGACGCTACTTTCCTTAACAAAAATAGCTCATGTGTGTCACTATAGTCCGAAATTAAGACAATTTGTCCGGTGAATAAAAATTATAACAGTGTCAATTTCGGCATTGCCACTTGTGCAATGCTATTAGTTAATTCTACAGTACCAAAAGAACCAAGGAAAAATGCCCCCTCCTCCTCTAGGAGAATCGCAAGAAAATTCGAATGCATTTTTTGCGCCGAAAAAGAGTACCGTTGCTGTCAGACATTCGCCTTCACAAAGTTCTGCGATCGCATTGAGAGGTGCCCCGCCTGCGAACGGTCAAGAGTGAGGAGCGAGCGGACGGTAAAGTGGTGCGCAGGAAGGAGAGAGAGCGAACGGCGAAAGAAGGAGCGGCGAAGCACTGCACCTGCCCTCTCCTACACACTCTCGCAACACATGCTCCGGTTCCTATGGGCGAGTATAAGTGCGTGCGCCCGCAGCTGTTGCTATATAAGAGGGAGTGAGAGTGAATAGATAACCCCGCCGGCGCGCGGACAACGCGGGATGCGTGACAGCCCGACTAAGAAATTCATTCGCATTTAAGACTCTGGCACGCGGAATCGAATGTCCTATCTCTTGATTGTGAGTGCGTGGGGTTAGCCACTGAGCCACGAAGGAGTACCTTCTTCGACGTTCAAAGAGTAAGCTAGATATGTTGACCGCCGCTGGCGATGCCCATCTCGAGGAAAATATCGTATTTTCAGCATTACCAGTGAGATGGCGCAATGAGCGTGCGTTGCCAAATCTCCATGACGCCTGCCGGCGCGCGGATACCGCGGACAACGTTAGATGTCTGACATACCCCGACTAAGAAATGCGTTTGCACTTAAAATACCTGCTCAAATTGTTTCGCAGGACCCACGAGAGGTTAGCGTACGACGCATGCGCAGTTGCGGAAAACGTAAAGTTTTGCTCTACGCTATCCTAAAAAGCCCTAGACAATGATCCATTTACCACGTTCCTCAGAGTCTGGCAAAATGCAGTCGAATGACAACTCTTGTGAACAAATATTAAGGACTCGACCCACATATGCGAAAAAAAAAAGGAGACAGGGTCGGGCGTCAACTTGCAACTTTATTTGAAAAAAGTAACTCCTTTTTATATGCGTGCAGACATGTGCGCTATCACATTTGCGCAGGACATAGGCGAACGATTGCACACTTAAGGCATCATGAAAGCAAAACCAAGAAAATCACAGCATATCCATGGAGTGAATGATTAGTGGGGTGAAGCTCCGAAGTGTTTTATCGGCAAACCGTGAATCATTCGCTGGCAGCGTCCGTTGTCTGTCTGTACGTATGTCCGCCTGTCTATCCGTACGCCGTCTGTCTGTCGATCTAGTGAACACTCCAAGTACCGCCATCTCGCATCTTTTCATCTCCACGCAACGATACATCACCACCATGCATCATCATATACTAGTATCGCTATTCAGCGGACTTTCCAAGGACCAAGATGAGCTGTGGCTACCACATACAGGAGACGCACGACCCGCGCCTTAAATGGGCTCTGAAACACTTTTTCAAGTAACCATGGATTGAACTTGCTGGAAGATCTTATTGCCTCACGAATTCAACGCCGGAAGAATTTTAAGAAACCGTCCAGTGCGAGTGGAGTTACAAAGGTTTGTCATATGCTGCAAATGCATTCTCTCTTCTCTCGTCCCGACGAAAGCGCTGGACGCTAAGCAGGGAGAGATGGCAGGGCCACAGAAAAACGTCACGCGCACTTCACGACCTTGAGCACTTTTTTTTTTCTCTTCAGAATGAGCTGCTTTTTCATTGTGATCGCGCGTGGACAAGTAGCGGCCTCCCGCGGTGGTCTCTGTAACGAGTGAGCGCGCTATATTCACAAATCAGCCAATGGCTGATAGATGAATTGTTGACGTGTAATTTTTTGGCACGTAACGTGATTTGTCGAGAGAAGAGAAAGCAATTTTTAGCTGACGTTGCTAATTTGTTGTGAACTCCAGGCAAACGTTGGTTACGTTGCTCCAGGCCACGTGCTGCGCTATAACATTTGGCTCGCGTGTTGTCCGGAGCCTCTACAACCGATCGGCAGTGTTTTCTGACCATGCTCAAAAAGTGTTGCGCGGCCTCTTTCAGAAGCTTCGTCCCTAAACGAATGCGCTTCATATTTGCGCAGGGTGACAGATTGATACACACATCTCGTTTAACATTGATAAAACGAACCAATAACACGTTCTAGTAAACTCGCTTTCTCTGTTAACGTCGGAATGCGTTTGTGTACGTGGCATACGCGAAACCAGGGTCCTATTTAACTGTTGCGCAGTTGTATTGCGTTTCGAACACGCTTTGTGCCCGTCTAAGTTGATCCGAGCGTCGCTACTGCGCAATTTGCAAGGCGCGTAGCCGGATCAAATGAGCCGTCACGTGATTTATTGATTCGCTTTCTACGCAGCGGCCGCTCGTGCCGCTTGTAACCCACTTTCCTCGCGCTCGCGGGCTCAAGGGAGTCATTATCGGGTATTCGTGGTCAAGGCTGCTGCACACCAGACGGGACTGTCTGAAAGGGGCGGCACGCCGCAACGGGCTTTATCCAGCCCACGTTGCGCAGTCGAAACGCGCGATAACCTAGTCGCGCTGCTGTTCAACGCGCTGTCAAAAGTAACCTCGTCTTACAAGCAATTACGAGCGAAACGGTTGTCGCGCTATCTGTGGAAGAAATTTTCAAGTAGTGTTCATTGTCTTGCCGCATTTCAGTGTGTTATTTGGTTTACTCTTTTATTGTCAGGTGGCGCAAGCATCGGCAATTTTTTGAGATTTGATTTACTGGCAAGATCTTGAAGGCGGAGTTTTGACAACTGTTGCGAGTTGAACGACTAATTAGCACTATAGTGCGCCGGCAAGGAAAGTATGCAGAAAGGAGAAACCAGGTGAAGGTCCTTTTTGTTTCTGGGGGAAAGTTGAAATGAGCCTGCGGTGTCGTTTCATGGGCGCTTGCCCGAACGATGATTGAGCAGTGCAACAGTGGTGACGAAGACGGCGGCCGCTTGGCTGGCGCCGTAAAGCGATCCGTAAAAGAAAAGTGGAAGGGTGCGTGTCATTCCGTGCAAACCACTTGTGTGTCACGTGTCGAAGCTGTCTCTCTCTCTGTGCCTTTCTTTCTGTATCCGCACTTGCTTGCAAACGGCTACCGATTAGCTGAAACGAGACGGGACCTATTTTTTTCCGCCTTTCGGTTTGTCTATAGCATGTAACAATGATTGATTGATTTGTGGGGTTTAACGTCCCGAAACCACCATATGATTATAAGAGACGCCGTAGGCTCCGGAAATTTCGACCACCTGGGGTTCTTTAACGTGCACCCAAATCTGAGCACACGGGCCTACAACATTTCCGCCTCCATCGGAAATGCAGCCGCCGCAGCCGGGATTCGAACCCGCGACCTGTGGGTCAGCAGCCGAGTGCCTTAGCCACTAGACCACCGCGGCGGAGCAATTGCATGTAACAACATTAGGGAGTTTCCGAATGGGGGCCTCAAAAGTTTTGGGCCTCAAAGAAAATAGCGTTTAGGTCACTGCGTAGGCGCAAAGCCCAAACCGCGTTTGGGTTTTGAGTTGGGAGTGCTATCTCGAATTTAGCGGGAGCCCCAAAGTCTGCTGCAAACGTTTTACGTCAGACAAACCCTATTGGAAAACTCATCGCTTCTGCTTGACCCAAAGCGTCCAAAGGGCTGTGCCGAGATGGCAGAAAGAGAATATGGTCTGGAACGCGCCAGTTCTACATCGCCCTCGAGGGGCGACTAGACTCTAAAGAGCTTCGCCCCCAAAATGGTTTTCTTACTCGGCTAGTCTTTAGCAGAGCCTACGGAAAACCTGCTTCTCCAAGTTTAGCCACCTTGAACGTGAATCTTTTGGACTACGTTGTAGCGGGACTTGGCTAAGAAGGACCTTGGACTGGACTTGGCGAGCTAGTTAAGAGGTGCATCGCCAAGTCCTGTCCAAGGTCATCCTTGACCAAGTTAGTCCGAGACAGCTGTTTCACCTCCCAGGTGGCTAGACTCCCAGAAGCAGGTTTTCCGGAGGCGCTATTGACAACCGTTTTTAGGCGTATAAAGTGCAGCTTCTGGTGCTAGCACTGCAGTAGGAGTGAAAAGCCGCGCTCGTCCTGTGTACGGTTATTTTGAGCGTGCTTTCTGCTTGAAGTGTGCGCAGCGGGATCCGTTCTACTTGCCGTTCTTCGCGTGGCATTACAATTTGTTGCCATATTATTCACTCCTTCGCAATGCACAATAAACGCTCAACTGTCTCTGTGAAAACGCGTTTCTCTTTCGTGGTGTACCGATAAATACTCGTAAGGCACCCATCGAGCGTATTACGTAGGGGTCGGGTAGATATAAACACGATGCAAAGATTACAACAATACAATTGGAAAGTAATAACTTGTGCAATAGGGGATGGCCCATAATTCACTTGCTAATCAATTGAATGAACACTAGTGTTCGTCCTAAACTGGATCAACACTTGAACAATTTATGAAACAACTTGAACTTAGCGTACAGCCGCCCAAATCTTTACCTATTGTGCGCGAGCGTCGACTTTTTGGTGCGTCAGTGCCGTACGATGGAGCCGAGCTGTAAACAGGGCGATAGTTGGTGCATGCCCACGAAGCGCGCTCAGGTCGCTCGCTGGATTTCGTGCCGACCGGTTGTGCGCCCGCGCGCTCGCGACCTTCGGCGTCATCGTAGCTCTGGCCGACTGGGCTCGCCCTACGTCACCTCCTGTCGCCGACGACCTTCGACGACAGTGCAGCTCTGACCTACTGGACCTGCTCTACGCCATCTACAGACGCCGACACCACCTCTCGCAAGTGTACCCCGTCCTCGGACTCCAGTGACCGTGCTTCCATCTTTCCTGTCTCTCCTATCCCCTCAGTTTGTTGTTGCTTCTTCTTCCTCTTTTCTATACCTTTACTTCTACCCTTTTTATCCCTCTTCACCCCATCCCTTGTAAGCTCTGTGGCGGTGTCGCTCACTGAAGCAGACAATAACGGGGCTCACTTTTCTCTTCCCTTCTCTATCTTAAGAACTACTCACAGAAGCGCGCTCAGCAGGGCCCATGGTCTTCCTGGCTGTTCCGTCGTGAGAACGTCGCCCTGAATTTACTCCAGACGAACAGGCTGCGCGTCTTGCTCGAATCTCACATTCCGAAGATCAGCAAGCAATCGCGAGAAAATGAAATCCGCAGATACGTCACACGCGCATGAGATAAGCTGACAAATGTGGATCGTCTGAAGTGAGTTGAGGCAGGGCGATGTTTTCACGAAGGAACAGCCACGCAGACGATGGGCCCAGCTGAGCGCGCTTCGTGGGCATGCGCTCACTCTCGCCCTGTTTACAACTTTGCTCCGCGTGTACAGAGCTGACACAGAAAAAAGTCGGCGCTTGCGCACGATAGTTAAAGGTTTGGGCGGCTGCACAGTGTCAATTTTTATGAAAGGGAACACGGGAGTGCGTGGCCTGCGCGCTCTGGCGGCTGCTTGCAGCGCGTTAGAGCGGGAGCGAGAGCAACTACACTATCTTGTCGCGTCATCTCGTGGTGAGCAAAATAACCGTTCGTTGTTGATCTGAAACCAGCGGCAAGATTGCGGCCCCCTCCCCCTTCAAGGCGATTACGCGAGAGCCGGTAATCGCCTTGAAGGGGGAGGGGTTGCAAGCTTGCCGCTCTATATCAGCAAAGAATGGTTATTTTGCTCGCCGTGAGATGACGCGACAAGATAGTATAGTTGCTCTCGCTCCCGCTCTAACGCGCTGCAAGCAGCCGCCAGAGCGCACAGGCCACGCACTCCCGTGTTCATTTCATAAAAATTGACAGTGTACGTGGTCAGACGAGTATACGAACCCACCTTCGTAGCTTAGTGGGCAAGGTGCGGTGCTGCTAAGCTCGAGGATGCGGGTTTGATTCCCGGCCACAGTGGCAGCATTTTGGAGGAGGGCGAAATGTGAGAAGTAATCGCGTACGTACGTTAGGTTCACGTTAAACAAGGTTATCGAAATCAAACTGAAGCCCTACACGGCGGCGTGGCTCATATTGTCATGTCGCCGTTCAATTATTATTGAACGTAAACGTCTGCGTGGCCATTATCGTCACCATCAACCATCTCATCCACCTCATGGCGCGAAAAAAAATATCACAGCATACCCATTGAGTGAACGATGATGAGTGGGGCGAAGGTTCAGAGGGTTTTATCGGTAAACCGTGAATCGTCCGTCCCCTGGCCGCGCTCGTCTGTCTGTCCGTCCGTCCGTATATCCGTCTGTCTGTCCGTCCATCTAGTGAACACTCCAAGTACCGCTACCTCGCATCTTTTCATCATATATTCCTCATGTACATGTACCGCCATACACCGGACATTTCATGGACTAAACGAGAAGTATGCGTATAGCTACTACTACTATATACATCGAAGACGCACGGCCCACAACTTAAGAACGTTCGCCCCTAAAAAAAAAAAGATAGAGAGACTTGGGACATTTGCATAGCGCAGTTAAAAGAATAGTCTGGTGCTCACTACTCACGCATGCATGGACCCAACAGATTCCAGTCGATCGCGCAATCGCATTAGACGCGCCTGCCTGGCTGTCGATTTGTCGACGGGGTTGACGACGGCATCGGGACCGATCGTGCCGCGTAAGATGCGATAACCTGATAATATCAGTGGCAACTCGGTTAGCGGAGCAAGGAATGCCGACTCGGGCAATCTGAAAAGGACGTAGTTTTACCGGACGTACAATGCCTACGTCATGTGCTCGGATTCAACCGGCATGCCGCGCGACGTTGCACCGTGTTTCGCGTTTTTATGCGTTCGCTTCTTCTACCCAACGCTTACGCCAAGTTATAACGCTACGTCCCAGGCGCTGCGTGGCGTCTCGGCTAAAAAGACGTGTCGCTGTTCCACAGCTGCGAAACCTGAAGATGTACGTCGCAAGGGCAGCCAGTGGACCCCGTTCGTGGAGTTCCCATCGCTCCGTGTACCCAAGCATCAACCACACCAACTTTAGAGGTAAGCACGTGTGGATTTTCCCAGTCACGGGTATGATTATCGTTATGCAGATCGGTGCGCAAGATATATATATATATATATATATATATATATATATATATATATATATATATATATATATATATATATATATATATATATATATATATATATAAGGGAAAGAAGTGTATACCTAAGGGCTCGTTTTCCGTGTTTTAACACAATATTAATGAGATATAACAGACAGTAATGCCAAGGAATGTACAGGGGAAGTTATTAAAACCAATGAAATGTTAATAGGAAGAAAGAAAAGTGGATTAAAAATTACCATATATATATATATATATATATATATATATATATATATATATATATATATATATATATATATATATATATATATATAGGTTCGATTCGTAGGTTCGTAGGTTCGATTCCTGCTCACAGTTGGTAATTTTTTCATCCACTTTTCTTTCTTCTTATTTACATTCCATTGGTTTTAATAACTTCCCCTGTACATTCCTTGGCATTACTGTCTGTTATATCTCATTAATATTGTGTTAAAACACGGAAAACGAGCCCTTAGGTATACACTTCTTTCCCTTATATATATATATATATATATATATATATATATATATATATATATATATAGAGAGAGAGAGAGAGAGAGAGAGAGAGAGAGATGAAAGGCAGGGAGGTTAACCAAGCTTGGCTCGGTTGGCTACCCTACACTTGGGGTGGGGGAAAAGGAGAATAATAGAACGGAAAGAGACAGAAAAGAAGAGGAGTAAGAAATAGAAGCATAAATAGTCAGCTCGAGACTACACAGCACGGCCTCGCACAGTTCTTTCACAAGCGGTCATGAAGTTTGGTGGTCCTTAAAAAGTACAAGAGGGCTTTCGTGGCTTTGCGCGTATGGGAAGACGTCGGCCAAGGTCCCAGGATCTTCTCTTCTGTAAGCGGCCGTGAATCCAGCTGACAGAGAAAACTCGGTGCGCTACATGCGAGCTACTTTTTGTTGCGCGTGCGCTCACTTTAACGATTTACTGCTTGTTCCGGCAGGTGAGATATGCGGTGCTTTCGGCGCCCATCTTTCTGGTTTTCCCTCTAACAGCATACATAGCGATTTCAAGATTCGCGCGCTTACATTGGGGGAAGAAAAAGCTTATCGGACTCTGTCATGGCAGCTTGTCCAGAATATAAGCGCCTCTCATTTCCCTGACGCAGTGTTTTATTGAGGCCGAGAATAATAGAAGTGGCTATAACCAAAGTAATTCACTGCCACATTACATTCCTCAATGTTTTACCTGCACAGACCATGTCGAGTGCTTTCCTCTCTGGGCCTCTTCTGTAATGAGCAGTAAACCATTAGTCATTGGTGTGTAGGCAGAGATATTTTTCGGGGATGAAAGGGGGGGGGGGGGCAACTTCTTGGCATGAAGTGGGGGCCGGGCAGAAAAATGTGGTCCAGTTTCATTTCGTGCTCGGTATGCCAAGACAAAAAAAAAAAAACCTGCGGCAGGAGGGCACGGGCCCGTTGGGCCACCACATAGCTGCGCCAGTGGTTGTAGCTATACTTAACATGATACCGGCGAACTGTATACACGGACGAGACTACAGTTCTCAACTTTAACTGGATTTTATTGCAGACGAAGTCTCTTTGAATCTCGCTCTGTCTAACAGATGGAAAGAAAGAACAGATCAGATTTGAGAAATTCTGGCGTTGGTTGCGTCATTCATATCGGCCATATCATGTCACATAGCTGTACAACATTCCGATTTGTACTGAACCACGGAATACTATAGTAGGTATAGTATTTGGAAAATAATAGCACTTCAAAACGTGTTTTGAAAAGCGCTCTACGAGCGCTTTTTATTGAAAATTCGGAAATATTTTTGGCCAACTTGACCAAACAATCGAACCATTACATATATATTTTGACTCACTTCATCAAAATGGCCAAGAATATTTCAAAATGTACAACAAAAAGCGCTCGTGGAGCGCTTTTTACACCATATACTGCTATACCTACACAGAGACTGCCTCTCAGAAGTGTTTCTCGGATTCCTCGGGACCTCGACGTGACCCTCTTGACGAGTCTCGTCGCTATCCCGATCTTCGTTACTATGTGGTTGGCTGCCGTCCCGTTCGTGCGGTGGGCGTCCACGTACATGCCTAGTACTCGGAGGCTCTGGACGTGCGGGACCGGCGTGCCGTCGCTGGCTCGGACGACTATGTTGCGTTCCGCTTCTTCCGCGGCCCGCTTTCTCCATCTTCCCGGTGGTGGGAGCACCAATAACTGGGACTTCTGTGGTGAGCACTTCAGCCCCGTGTCTCTCAGCGTGGTCTCCACGGCGTCGATCGCTGCCTGCAGTCCGGCCTCGATGTCGCCGTCACTGCCGCCCGTCGCCCATATCGTGACGTCATCGGCATAGATGCAGTACCGGATCTTCGGTCCAAGCGCGTCAAGGCTCTTGGCGACGGCGATCATCACGATGTTGAATAGAAGCGGGGATATCACGACCGCGGCCGCGCCCGCCTCCGAAGACGCGACGGCGACCGAAGAAGAAGGCGAGGAGCAGCTGCTCGATTACGGCGACATCCTCGCGTGGTACAGGGAGCAACGACGTGGCTTCCCGCCTCCGCACAAGGATCTTACCCGGTGGGAGGCGGTGAGGTTGCGCCAGCTCCAAACCGAGACTGTGCTGACCCCATCGCTAGCGCGACACGTGTGCCCCGAACTCTACGTGAGTGAAATGTGCAGTGTGTGCGCGAGCGCGAGAGCCACCCTGGCTCATATACTCTGGGGATGTGACGCAGACAGCGCGGACGGTCCGGTGTTACCGCCGCAAGTAGAACAGCGTGTGGGGTCTACGGACCCAGAAGACCAGCGAAGGGCCGTCCGGCAGCTCGAGGTCGCACTGGCGCTGCAAAGGCGAAAGGGGGACACCCTCAGTAACCCGAGCGGCGCCGGGGCACGAAGGCCTTGAGGTCTAGGCCCGCGTGACATTAGGACTTCTAGTGTAACGTGAGATAGGGTGAACCCCACGCCCTGCGCGGCCGGAGGGAATCCCGCATGCTGGAACCCAATAAAGTTTATTCTCTCTCTCTCTCTCAGAAGTGTTTGCGCGCCTCGGATCACCAGTCACTTCTTGTCAAATCGATCTTGAATTACCGGTAAAAACCAACTTCACGGCCTTCGATTAACGAAGGCACTGTTGAAATTCCTGCGAGCGACTCGCCCAGTTAAATGATTGTGACACTCCCGAGTAACCCGGTGTATTTGTGTGTTGCTATTTAACTCACTGCATGGACGCATGCAGTGGGGGAGGGGGAAGCGGCAAATTTCCTCCCCTTCCCAACCCACCCCGGCATTACACACACACACACACACACACACACACACACACACACACACACACACACACACACACGCGCGCGCGCACGCACACACACACACACACACGCACGCGCGCACGCACGCGCGCACGCACACACACACACACGCACACACACACACACACACACAGAGAGAGAGAGAGAAGCTACAACAGCGCTTTCCCACTCCCCCAGGCGCAGTGCAAATGGCTTTGCGGCTCCACAAACTTTCCTCGCCTTTCTTGATCCTCGTCAAATTTATCCATACCTGTCGATCGCTGATCCCATTTGATGCTGACATCAGTTTTGAACGTCAGAGATTAGCACTGTGCCCTGCGGTACGCGTGTTGCATCGCGAAACGGAAGAGTGGTTGGGGGGGGGGGGGGGGGCTGATGTGGTTATAGAATACGATACTTGCTGAACGAATATTTTTGCCTCCCTTAAAAATTCAGCAATTATTAGTCTCCAAGTTTTTGTTGCAGCGGAAAGGCACCTAATGGAGCGTAATGTGAACGATTGCTACCGCATTTGTGCGTTTATCCTCGGCCAACCAGCACCGTCCGCGCCAGCTTCGCTTAGCGATGGCAGATTCTGTCGCCTGTCCAAGCGAGTCTCGGGAGCGCTGATTGCTTTGTGGCGTTTAACGTCCCAAAACCACCATATGATTATGAGAGACGCCGTAATAGAAGGCTCCGGAAATTTTGACCACCTGGGGTTCTTTAATGTGCACCCGAATCTGAGCACACGGACCTACAGCATTTCCGCCCCCATCGCAAATGCAGCCGCCGCAGCCGGGATTCGATCCCGCGACCTGCGGGTCAGCAGCCGAGTACCTCAGGACCTTTAGAGCCGTTCCGCGCGCCTCCCGCACAGCCGCAACGCACGTGCCGGGACCATTAATTACTGCAATAGAAAGAGGGGAGGGGGGTGGTTTTTACTCCAACCAACCTAGACACTTCAGTGGATGGGATCAGTGCTGTAAAAATCGAGGTTTAAAAGGCGTGCAAAAACGAAAATGATGCCACGGCCTGTATTTCAGGGGCGTAGCCATAAATGTTTTCGGGAGGAAGGGGTATTCAACCGTAATTTATGTTAGCACGTGCGCTTCTATATGAGCATATATATATATATATATATATATATATATATATATATATATATATATATATATATATATATATAGTCACGACGTCAAAACAGAGGTCTTGCCGTAGAGACTGAGACACCAGAAGCAGGTCGATCTTTTTCATTAGAACGCGCAAGCGAGTTCTTCTTCGTCCAATTTGTAGTCCTTCGTGGCACATGCACAACTGTCATCGTCTTTCTTGGGCAAGCACGTGACATTTGCCTCCCTCCGAAAGAAGCATCGTCCCGATGCGCAACTTAGGTGCTCTACCAGGCGTATGAAGTGGTCGTACGAAAACGGTAACCGGGAGCTAATTAACTCGATAAATACGGTTTCATACGCACGACGTGCACGACTTCGGGCAAATGCTTTTGGCGCTTAGAACTACAAATAGTGTCGGGAACGACTTCGTAGTTGACGTCGTTCAAGCGTCGCGTGACGCTGTATGGACCAAAGTACCGTCTTAGCAGTTTCTCAGACAGTCCACGTCGACGTATCGGAATCCAGACCCACACTTTGTCGCCTGATGAGTAGCTAACAAACTTGTGTCGTGTGTCGTAGCGTTGTGCATCTTGATGCTGCTGATGACAGATGCGCACGCGCGCGAGCTGTTTGGCTTCTTCGGCACGCTGAGTGAATTCTTCGGCGTCCACATGGATGTCGTCACACTCATGCGGCAACATGCCGTCCAATGTTGTCGTGACTTCGCGACCATAAATCAGACTGAACGGTGTCATTCCAGTGGTTTCTTGTCGAGCGGTGTTATAAGCAAAGGTCACTTACGGCAATATCTGATCCCAGTTTTATGTTCCGTGTCAAGGTACATACTGATCATGTCTGTGAGGGTCCTATTGAGGCGCTCCGTCAGTCCATTTGTCTGCGGATGGTATGCAGTTGTTCTCCGGTGAGCTGTGCCGCTGAGTCTGAGAACCGACTCCAAAAGCTCTGCGGTGAAGGCAGGTCCTCTGTCTGTGATCACTGTTGTCGGAGCGCCATGCCGAAGGACGATGTTTTCGATGAAAAACTGAGCGGCTTCTGCTGCTGTGCCACGCTGCATAGCTTTAGTCTCCGCATAACGGGACAGGTAATCAGTGACCACAATAATCCATCTGTTCCCTGTTGTGGAAGTTGGAAAGGGACCCAGGAAATTCATTCCAATCTGGGTGAACGGCTTTTCTGGTGCTTCGACTGGATGTAAAAGACCGGCTGGCTTGCTGGGAGGCGCTTTGCGTCTTTGGCAGTCGGTGCACGTTCGCACGTGATGGTTAACAGCAGCAGGTAACTTTGGCCAGTAGTACTTGCATCGTCGTCGGCACAATGTTCGGGTGTAGCCTAGATGACCAGAAGTTGCTTCATCATGGCACGCGTCCATAATTTCTTTTCGAAGAGAGGCAGGCACGACAAGCAAGTGTGGGTTACCGGTTGGTGAGAAGTTTTTCTTATAGAGAACATCGTTTCGCAAGCAAAAAGATGGCAGTCCTCTAGCAAATAACCGCGGCACGTCTTTACGTCGTCCTTCTAAATATTCAATGAGTGGTAACAGCTCAAGGTCACTGCGCTGCTCTCGTGCAATAGTGGCCGTGTTGACAACTCCCAAGAATGCCGCGTCGATGTTTTTGTCATCAGGAGCGACAGTTTCCACTGGCGACCGTGAGAGACAGTCGGCGTTGGTGTGCCTCTTCCCAGATTTGTAAACGATGGTCATGTCAAACTCTTGAAGTCTCAGGCTCTAGCGCGCCAAACGACCAGATGGATCTTTAAGGTTGGTGAGCCAGCACAAAGAGTGATGGTCGCTAACAACCTTGAAGGAGCGGCCGTACAAATACGGACGAAATTTGATGACTGCCCACACCACGGCGAGACACTCCTTCTCGGTGGTCGAGTAGTTCTCCTCCGTGCGAGAGAGAGTTCTGCTGGCGTAGGCTATTACTCTTTCACAGCCGTCTTGCCACTGCACCAGAACGGCAGCTAGACCTACATTGCTGGCGTCAGTGTGAAGTACTGTAGGGGCGTCCTGGTCGAAGTGCGCAAGGACTGGAGGTGTTTGCAAGCGTTGTCGCAGTTCATTTAATGCCATTTACTCCTGTTCACCCCAAAAGAAGGGGACGTCCTCACGTGTGAGTCGTGTCAATGGCGCCGCAATAGACGAAAAGTCCTCGACAAATCGTCGGTAATAGGCGCACAACCCTAAGAAGCGTCTCACAGCCTTTTTGTCACGGGGTGCAGGAAATTGCGCTACGGCGTCTATTTTGGCCGGGTCAGGTCGAACACCCTCGTGACTGACGACGTGGCCTAGGAAGCTGAGTTCGTTGAAACCAAAATGACATTTTTTCTGGTTTTAAAGTCAGGCCGGCCGAGCGTATGGCTTGGAGTACGGTGGATAGACGGCTGAGATGTTCCTCGAATGATGCTGAGAATACAACAACATCGTCTAGATAGACCAAGCATGTTTGCCACTTCAGGCCCGATAGTACGGTGTCCATGAGGCGCTGAAAAGTGGCTGGCGCCGAGCACAACCCAAAAGGAAGCACCTTAAATTCGTAAAGGCCATCAGGCGTCACAAAGGCCGTTTTTTCACGATCTCTCTCGTCGACTTCTATCTGCCAGTAGCCGCTTCGGAGGTCCATTGAAGAGAAATAGCGCGCATGACGCAGCCGATCGAGTAAATTGTCTATGCGAGGCAGTGGATAGACGTCTTTCTTCGTGACTTGGTTCAACTTGCGATAATCAATACAGAAACGCAAGCTGCCGTCTTTTTTCTTGACCAAAACCACGGGGGACGTTCAAGAACTTTTCGAAGGTTGTATGACGTCATCCACGAGCATCTTCTGTACTTGCTTCTGAATCTCCTCGCGTTCTTTCGGAGCCACACGGTAGGGGTTCTGCCGAATCGGTCGCGTGTTGTCTTCGGTAATGATGCGGTGCTTGGTCAATGGTGTCCGCTGGACCTTTGGCGTACGCGAAAAGCAGTCTTCGAATTGGTGTATAAGTCCAAGCAGACGCTTCCTATCAGAGGGCGGTAGCGTGGAGCAGATGTCCACCGACAAAGTTGTCTAGGCAGGGACTGTCGCGTCATCTGGTTGCAAAGCACAGCAATCCCCGGCTTGGTCTATATCGTCGAAGTAGGCAATTGCGGTACCCTTCTGAATTTGACGGCGCTCGTTGCTGAAGTTTGTAAGGAGCACTTCTACCTGTCCACCAGTAAGCGTTAGGATGCCTCTCGCGATGGAAATGCCTTGCGTGAGCAAAAGAGCGACTATGTGCTCCACTATCACATCATTATAGGAAGGCCACCCACTGGACACAGACACAAGGCAGCAGGATCTCGGTGGGAGCGTCACATCGTCGGCTATTCGCAAACTGCCGCGTAGTTCGTCGCTGCTGTCGTCGACATACGGATGTGCGCAAAACGTCACCATGCGTTGAGGGATGTTGATAACAGCGCCATGATCTCGAAGAAAATCCATGCCCAAAATTAGCTCTTTGCATCAGTCTGGCAACAGGACGAAAGTGGCCACGAAGCTAGAATTCCCAATGCGAAGTCGAGCGGTGCATTTACCCGTGGGAGTCATCAGCTGACCACCAGCACTTTTATGTGTGGCCCTGTCCACGGTGTCTTAACCTTTCTAAGGCGGTCGGCGAGTTTTTGTCGCATAATTGAGAAGTCGGCGCCAGTGTCGACCAGTGCTGTAACGTAATGTCCGTCAATGAAAACGCCAAGATCAGCACGTACAACTTCACCAGCATTAGTATTCGTCGTCGTATTCGTCGTCGTATTCGTCGTGGTCGTCGTCATATCTTCTTGCGATGATAGGGGGAACTTTTCGGTGTCTCGACGATTGGCAACCTTGCCCCCGGAGGTCGCAGCAGTTAGTTTCCCCGGCGCGGGTAGGCGAACGGCCTCTGGTGACGTCCGCGTAGCTCTGAGGGAAGTCACGGTGACGCGCAGGAGATGGAGATCGCCAGCGACGCGGTGTAGTTGCTTGGCCAGTCGACAGTTGATCGGCATTGTGGTCACGACGGTCTTCAGAGCGGAAAGAAGCGGGACGAGAAAAGTTCCCGAAGCCGGAATCGCTATGACGGCAATAGCGAGCAATGTGACCTGGTTCTCCGCAGCGGAAGCAAATAGGTCGACGGTCGGCCATGCGCCACAAGTCAGTTCGGCGAACTGGTGGTCGTCTCATGGAATCCCGTTGCCACCAAGGTACGGCCGCGGGTCGTGGCTGGAAGGGTGTCGCCACAAATGACGGTGGAGGACGACGGACCACATCAGCGTAGCTCGCTGGATGTGGCTCAGGACTTGGCGCCGGTGGTGTAACGGCTTGCCTCAACTCCTGGCGGACGATTTCGGCAACAGATGCGACGGGTGGTTGGGTAGGAGGGACGCAGAGGGCCCGAAGTTCCTCACGCAGTATTTCCCTAATCATTTGTCGTAGGGAACTTTCACACACGGCAGTGTTCTGAGCTGCAGCACTTACTGCCTTGTGGTTCGGCAGGCGGTCAAAGTGTCGGTATCGTTGTCGCAGTGCGCGCTCGATGACAGTCGCCTCTCTTATGAATTCATCTACTGTTGTAAGTGGATTTCGTACGAGGCCCGCAAACACTGGTTCTTTGACACCCTGCATTAGGTGACGCACCTTCTTTGCCTCGGGCATGTCAGGGTCAGCTCGTCGAAACAGACGAATCATACCCTCTGCGTACATGGCGGCTGTTTCGTTGGGTTTTTGTGCGCGAGCCTCAATCAGTTGCTGTGTGTGATCCCATTGGTCTGTGTTTAAAAATGTGACGAGGAGCTGTCGACGGAAATCTTCCCAAGATTGGAAAGTAGCCTCGTGGTTCTCGTACCACGTGCGAGCGCTATCTTCCAGGGCGAAATATGCACGGCCAAGTTTGTGCTGTTCGTTCCAGTGGTTAGATACAGCGACCCGTTCGAACTGTTCGAACCAGTCCTCGACATCTTCGTACTCTTCCCCATGGAAAACTTCAGGAACGCGAGGATGTTCTAGAGTCACCTGGGAGGGAAGAATGGTCTGCGATGGAAGGGTAGCCGTGGATGTGGTAGGACCTGCCATGCTGGTTAGAGGCGGAACAGGTGCGGACTCCGGACTTAGGCCTAGTAGGCGCCGACTGAATCGGTGCGCCGGAGTCGTGACGAGGGGCCGGGTCTCTGGACTAGGTGATGGGGTCCGAGCAAGACTGTTCTGCATCCGGTTGTAGGCTCCAGCACCTCCACCAGTGTCACGACGTCAAAACAGAGGTCTTGCCGTAGAGACTGAGACACCAGAAGCAGGTCGATCTTTTTAATTAGAACGCGCAAGCGAGTTCTTCTTCTTCGTCCAATTCGTAGTCCTTCGTGGCACATGCACAACTGTCATCATCTTTCTTGGGCAAGCACGTGACAATATATATATATATATATATATATATATATATATATATATATATGACGCAGGAGGCGTGATGGCTGTACGATGAACCATTTATTTTTCTTCGTCTTCCTCCTTCTCTCGTTGTCGTGTGGTTCGTCACATATATATATATATATATATATATATATATATATATATATATATATATATATATATATATATATATATATATATATATAATTATGAATAATAAATACCGGGGAAGAAAGTTCGACTCCCTGTATCCCCTAAGGCTTCGCCAGTGGAGGAGGGGACGTCGCCCCCCACTCCTCCTATTACCTCACCACATGTCCACGCCGATGGAAGAGTACGTGTACCCAAGTGATGACAGAAAAGTAAGACACCAAACCATTTCTCAACGTAACTACAAAATTCATTTTGCTGGTGCTTGCTTTCCGCAAGCATGCGTTTGGGAAATTGGGGAAAAGAAAGCTCTCACGGGAGACAGTGAGTAAATAAAAAGAAAAAAGGAAATATTTGGAGGGAGTCGCTGTCGAGCCCGTCACTTCTTCCGGACGAAGCGCTTGAAGAAGCCGTCGATGGACCTCTGGCTGGACGCGAAGTGATGGCTGCCTTTCTTTCCCGTCGTCGACCAGGCCTCCTCAGACGAGGCGGCGCTCAGGGCGCGACCCTCCGGAAGGAGCACGCCGCCAGATGCCGCGGGGCAGCAGAAGTCTCCAGAAGCCCTGCATTCGTTCGGAAGGCGCTCAGAACAGGGTCGCAAGGACTTCGCTTGCCATCGATACTGCCCACTAAATTTGCGAGTTGGGCTTGTTAGTATATGGCATATTTAGTAGGGCTGCGTGAATGTTCAAACATTCGCTTATTTTGCGAATAGTACTTGCTGTTTGATTCACAGGAATTTCGCTATTCGAAGTTTTCTGACTTCTAGGATAAAGACATAACGTCGCGTAATATTGGGAAGTAAATAAAACAGCGATAAAGCATTATGCAGCGTGCAAGATCTTGCGTTTTGAGGCCGGGAACTTCTTGCCGGCTCCACGGGTGCTCCGAGCGGTTGCTGCCCAACAAGCTTGGCCGGAAGTTCCGCTGCCGATACGCGACATGCCCATCCACGGTTTGAAGCAGCGCAATTGTTCTCTAAATGGACTTCGACCCGTAAACACAGAACTAGGGAGAACTCGTTCCTAAGTAGCATGATTTTCGAACACCGCGGCCTCGCTACGCGCTAGAAGCAGACGACGGAGGAAGGAGCAGAGTCGGGCCAACGCACAAAATGGTTCAGTGGCTGTGATGCTGTGGCTCCTGCTACATTCGCTCTCCTGCTTCTAAAGGCCCTATCACAGGCCCTTGATGACATTCGGTTTTGTCCACCGCTATGTCTTATTAGCGTCGGTGGGTAAGAAGTGCGTTAGAAAACAGCCCGCTAATTTTCTACATGTTCCTTTCTTTATTTGGCAAAATATATTCAGATAACTGTACTTTTAAGCTACATAAAAGTTTAAAAAGATTCCCTTGAACATTACGCACGTTCTATTTATCTCAAAAACTAGCGTCGTTGGTCGAGCTACAAATGTGGGCAACGTTGGGCACGGCAACAGTGACGTGAGAAAGACCGCTTTCAGGCGGGTGATTTGAAGTAGCCAACGTGATGCAGGTCGCTAAAACGTGATTTCGCTTCAAGGTAAACACTTTGTTGGCACAGGAGTAGCACAACGAACCTTCTGGACCGCTATTTCAACAAAGAACGTCGACTTAATATTTGCCTTTAGTGTTCCTTCAAGGGGTGACCATGGGTGACTGACTCACCTTGCGTGTCCGGCGTCCTGCATCTTGACCGCCACGGCCGTGCTAGACTGAGCCCTGCGTGAGATGCCCTTAAAGTGCGTCGGACCCAGGCCAAGCAAGAGGTCGCCCGCTGACGATGACGCCTTGGCGGCGCCACCAGCGCAGCCAGCGCCCCCACTGCAGGCCGTGGACATGTCCTCCGAGTACGCCTGCTGTTGCGACAGAGTTCTCAGTTTCGCGTCTGACCCGTATAGGAAGGTATCCACGTGGCGTCCCCCGCAAGGGTGCTAGCATAACAGTCGCCATGAAGCACCTCTGTTCTACCGTGCCTATAATATTATACTTGTTCTATTCACTGTACTTATACCTTTTTTGGAAAATTCTCATGGCTCCCTCGTTCACCGTCTCCTCCTCTGCGCGTCTCGATCTTTCTCTTTACTTCTTTCTTTCGACCACATCGCCCCGTCGGAATTAGCAGTAACTTGTTTTAGATCGTCCTGGTTATTTCAGCAAATTTAGCTGCGCGCTCTCCGCGCCGAATGCACGGCATGGTTACTACAGTCAGACAAAAGTGTCGGGAGCCGTTACGAGCCGCAAACGCCACATCCTTGTTAAGCACAGCTCTCTAGAAATTTCTACCGTCTGGTGTTCACTAACGTGTACTGACACCGCACAGTACACGGCCCTCCCGCATTTGGCCTCCATAAAAACGCGACCGCCTCAACCGCGATCAAACCCGCGACTTTCGGGTCAGCGACCAAGCAACGTGACAATCAAGGCAGGCTTAGTCGGTCGCAGTCTCAAAATAAGCCCCGCCCACAAAATCACTCCATCTTTTCAAATGGAACCCTGATGGGATACGAAGCAGCAGCGTTGCACACGGGTGGCGTCATGGGTTGAACGGCGCTAACAAGGGTGCTGCGGTGAGCGCTGGAAGATTCGCGAGTTTTGGCAGGCAGTAGCAGAGCGAGCGGCGGTAGCGGCGGCTGCTGCGGGTGAACGGACGAAGCGGCAGCTGCGGGGGCTGCGGTGAGCGCGAGGACAGCGAGGGTGATAGTGACGTCAACGCGCAGCTGCAGCGTGACCTACTTGGCACCGCTCCAACACTTTCGCCCAGGAGAGCGCGTTGCCGCGCGTTCGTACGGACGCACGGAGGGACAGCGTTACACAGGCTAGTCAAAGATCTGCCTCGCATCTAAAAGACGTGCTTCGTCAGTCCATCGTATCCCTGTAATATGGAGTCGCCTGTTTTCGGTCGAAGTGCATGCGCACTTTTCATTACTGTGAGTATTGTAAGTATGAACGGCGCATCCAGGAGAAGTGAAGAAGGCGTTAACTGAATCTTTTTAAAACTTTGCACGTGTGTATGCAGATATACAAACATAGGCATGAACGTGCATGAGGGCTTCTTAAAAGATAGAGCTGAGGTGCATGAGCCGGGCTATTTCTTAAAGGGACCCTGCAGTACTAGTTGAAAAAAATGTCTGAAAACGCTGCCCATCGGTAGAGTTGAGGCTCCCGAGAACACGCGTGCGAAATATTATAGCGCAGCACACGGCCTGGAATTTACAATAAATTCTCAGTCAGCTGAAAATCGTTTTCCCTTCTCTCGACAAATGACGCTACAGGGTCAAAATCACTGCGTTCCAGGCCAAGTATTGGTCATTGGCTGATTTGGACGTGGTGTGCTCGGCGCAGGAGATGGCGACATGCGTGTGTGTGCGATATCACTGAAAAGCTGCGCAGTCGAAGAAAACACTTCGCTAGCACTGGATGAATTGGCGAGGCATTAAGTTCCTTTAGCAATCACACAAGGGCGCTTTGGTGTGCTGCTGGGCGCATCGATGCGCTTAAAACAATTGGGCGAAAGATAGCGAGACACCCTTTGCCCTGCACAAGTCCCGGTGTCATTCGTCCACTTCTGTTTAAAAAAGGGGGATATCCATAAAATAATCAGCCGAGGCAACTGCGTAGGCTAATACGTACCCGGTACGAAATAAAAAACGGCAATTTTTTCCTATCTAAAAAACAAAAAAACACAAAATTTTGTTTTGCGCTTTCTGTTCACTCAGCGCTATCTCTCGGTTGCCCTCGGCAGTTCCATGCGCCACCGCTGCTTGTCTTGCGTACTGTTGTCGAGGCTACAGTTTCCCTTCTCTAAATTGGTTCTTTATTCTATGGTTCGGTCTCTCAGTAGCCATGAGCCAATGAACGCGTCTTCACGCTCCGCGACGCTGACGTAAGCGCTCACGACATTACCGTCTCGTCCGCCATTTCTACCTTCCGCTGCGCCACCTATAGTCGCTAGAATGATCGAAGTGCAGCTAGATATGCGTGCCTCGCGAGTCGGGCCGGGCGCCGCCATTTAAAAATATTTCGTCCGTGCGTGCGGTTGTTGCCGTCGCCGTGTTTGCGTTTGCCCGTGAGAGGATTGACTGACAGTGCTGCATCATCGTCACCCGCTGAAGACACAGCACAGTATACAAAAGACAAAATTATATAGTGCTCACGAGGTAAGGAAACGCAAGAACTTTCGTACACGGACTAAGAGCCAAACCTCATAAGCGCGAAAACGCACGCGACAGCGACGAGCGACGCTATGAGCGACGAAACAGGGCGTTCGCGCGACGTGTCGCGTGCTCTTTTTCGCGCGATCGCTTGGTTCTCCAGATTCGGAAACCGTCGCTCATCGCCCGGAAGTGCTGGGCTCAAGCAGCCAATAGCGAAATACCGGAAAAGACAGATTACATAGGTGCACGTGACCCTGCCCGATTCACGTATGCGCAACAAGAAATAATGCAATGTTTCTCACGCATGTGCATATAAAAAAGTGCTGCAAGGCAATAATAAACACTTTACGTTTCATTACACAACAATTTATCTTATTTTTAAATTGAATACCGCTCGCTACGCGGTTTTCTTGGTGCGAGTAGACGGCCTCATGCCAGCAACAGTGGAATTCACTCGCCGAAGCCGTCGCGTGAATGAGGTTTGCCTGCGCTAGTTACTGATCGCGCGAAGACGATCTACGTCGCGTCGCTCGTCGCTGTCGCGTGCATTTTCGCGCTGATGAGGTTTGGCCCTAAACGATTAGAGCACAAACATAGCGTAGGCACAAGGTGGCCAGCGTCGCTGCCAGCATCGCTACGATTGGCGAATGCGTTCTCATTTGAAATATTTTTAATGCTTTGTTTGCTTCAGACATACCTAACAGTGTGTTTTCGTAAAAACCATATAACTACACAAAAAGCAATTAGCGATGCAATTAGGATACTTCTCCGAAAACCGAACAGCGCCGGGTCGCGGCAACTATTGCAACTTTGTCGTCATTTCCGTGTGCACAACTCCCAAAGGGTGACTTACGTTGACGGAGTTTGTTTTACCCTTTTCAGCCCTGGTGCCCTATGGAAAGGACAGGAAGAAATTTTGCAGCCAATGTGACATAATGAGGCGAGAAATTACAAAGGTTATCCGAACTGCTTTCAGTACACCTGCGCAAGCGTAGATAGTAATTTGTTTGTCGTTGTCTTCTTCAGAACTCTGCAAAGTGGGAAGCAAAATGGCGGAATGCGATAACGACGACACTCGCCACAACCAAATAATAAATGACACCTTACTAATTAACTATTAGATCATTAGCTATTGTAATTTTTCATGTTGGTTTTAAGATGCTTAACTTGATATTTACAAAGTGGGTCTTCTCTAACACTAACGTATCACTCGCAGCAGTGGACAATCTTCATGTGCTAAATATAGAACACCAGGGTTCAGTGGTTGTCAGATCTCTGAATGCACCCAGGCCAATCCAGATGTGTAGCTCTTGTAAAAGCTCCTCATGTCTCGTTATGCTAGTCGAGAAACTTGCCCACAACACTTAGATAATACATAAGGGGTGTATAATAGCGAGATACTACGTAATGGATTTCAATTTGCTTTATGAAATATAGATATGGTGCCCCTTGGAGCTAGACAACGACGACGATGAAGTGTAGTTCATTCAGCTTGCCCTTGCAAACATGGGCAGAATTTTGGGGCTGCAAAGCGGGATTCGGCAATTCTTTATTATAGCGGATCTTCCAAAGTGTTCGATAAGTAGACGTTGGTCATTCAAGCGCAATGAGAATCTGTGTATCACGAGCGCAAAGACTTTCTATTGGACAGTTTAGGCGTTTTAACTAATACGTGGTTGCTGTATGTTAGTTTCACAACAATTTGCACTTACACGGTTAAATAAATAGATGTATTTAAATTAGCCATATTTCGCTTTACATGCACTAAGCCCTATTAACGAGATGGAGCATTTTGTTTTGTATACAGATGGGATGCTCAACAAAGCATTTTTGTGTTCTTGAGGTTGTAGTAACATTAAATCAATGAGAAACAAAACCGTCTGCCGGTTAAAAAAACTTCAGGGCTGAAAGGGTTAACAAAGTTTGGGGGTGGCAGTGTGACTGGGGTATAACTTAAAATACTGTGTCTTGGACCCATAGCGTTGCGGGTATTTAGTCGACGCTCTTTCGATGGCCACGGCATAGTGGTTTTCAACGAAACAGCAAATTATTGGCACAGAAAGCAGACATTCAGCGCGTTTTGCATTGTCGACGCACCTTAGGTGTCAATGTTGAGGCGCCATCTGCTCAGTTCACATAAAAAAAATTAACTGATCGGTTCTACATCGTTAGACTATAGGACCATCGAAAAAAAAACGACCGAGAAATTCAACCGTACGAAGAATAATGCTTATTTTGAGCAGGCATGCCACAATGTTCCAGTTTGCAAACTTAATTTACAAACATAAATCTTATTCAGGGTCCAAACTGTCATTTAGGCCTTCAGGTACAAGTCATAAAAGGAGGAGGAGGGGCGGGGGGTCCAGGGGCCATGGCATAAAATTGGCTCAGTGGCTGGAGATTGCCGACTGCTGACTTAGGTATTCCAAAAAAGTCACAGCGTATCCACGGAGTGAATGACGATGAGTTGGGCGAAGCGTCCGTTTCTCCGTCCGTGTGTCAATTTGTCCGTGCGTCTGGACGAACGGACGGTGGGACTGAGGCACGGAAGGACTGACGGATGGACGGACAGACAGACAGGCAGATGCACGGACGGACGGAAGCATGGACGGACAGACAGACAGACTGACGGACGGAGGCAGGGACGAATGGACGCACGGACGGAAGAATGCAAACAAACAGACGGACGCACGGATGGTTGGACACAGGGACGGACGGATGGACGGATGATTCGCCCCACTCATCATCATTCACACCGTGCATAATGGTGATGATGATGATGAGTGGGGGAAATGCGAAAAGAAGCTCCACTGGCTTCGCACATTTTTTTTTTAGTTGCAATCGAATAGTGGCGCACCTTAGGCATTGAAAAAGCTTCAATTTTTTACTGTAGATAATTTTATGCTAATGAGGCTGGGCTTTAGCTGTTGTGATTTCCAACAAAAAGTTATATGCTGAATAAGAAAAAAAGTGTTGCGGATCGTATGAGTACTGATATATGTGCAAAGTAGATGGCTAGAAGAAAAAAATACCTGAAGAAAACCTTGATCCACTTTTGAGTCTGAAACGGAAGAGGTAGTACAAAAACACAACGCCAACCTAACTTCTCCGTAAACGCTATTAGGTCTTCTAAGTCGTTCACACTTTTTCCGGGATGGCTTTATGCTCTCCCATAGTAGAGTACCTAGTGCTCTAAATCGTTAACAACTTTTTCTAAACACACTTTTTCCGGGACGGCTTTAAGCTCTCCCATAGTAGAGTACCCTGTGCTCTAAATCGTTACCCCCTTTTTCTAACCCCCCCTCCCCAACCACTTTTTCTAAACACACGCATTATAAAATATCCTACGCAGGGACTGGACGTGCCCTCCCGTAGTACAGTACCAAGTATTCTAAATCATTTAAGGTGGCGTTTCACTCCCTCCTTCTCGCAATAGTTCGAAAGAAGTCACCAGACGACACCTATCAACCACGTTTGCAAAAAAGCGAGAAAATTGTGCACGCAAGAAAGGTCAGCGACGCGCGAGGCAGCCGAAATCGGCTGATGAAAAGCAAGGAGCACAAAAACTTTATTGGGTTGAAAAACAAAATGGCAGCATATCGACGGATCGACGGAGTGAATGATGGAGAGTGGGACGAAGCATCCATCCGTCCATCCGCCTGTTCGTGCGTCCGCACGTCCATCTGTGCGTCCGTCCCTGCGTTCATCCATGCATCCGCCCCTGCATCCGTCCATGCGTCCATCCCATCCGTCCATGCAGCCATCCGTGCGTCTGTCCATGCATCTGTCTATGTGTCCGTTCGCCCATCTATTCAACACTCCAAGTACCACCATCTCGCATCTTTTCATAATATATTCCGCATATAGAAGCACCGCCATCTAGCGGACATTCCAAGGACTAAACCAGAGGGGGCACACGCACACTTTCTTACGGCTTGCGCTTCGTGTCCACTTCCCACGTTTAACCACCTCGAGTTCATGGTATATACTAGTTCACTGTAGTCATGGCACTGAAGGCCAAACGCTCGCTAAACCTTTCTAAAACCAAGGAGGTTACGCCCAGCGAGTATAACATGGCAACCATTTCTTGTCAGATAGTGCTGAATGTACATGCCAATGGCTGCTAATGGGGAATGAGAGACAAGAGAATTCGGCTTTTAGATAACGCGCACACTGCGAATTTTTTATTGTTCAACAACGCACAGGAGAAATCTCCCACCGGCACCACCTTGGAGGTCAAAACGTAAGACTGGTTACACACAACGACAACGACTACTACGAGGGACGAACGGGTGCCGCTTTTTGACAACGGTAGGAGCTTTGCCCTTAAAAAGAAGGGGTTTAGTAGTTAGACTGTGGGCGGGGCCTCATGTCCAAGGCTCCACTGGCTTGCGCCGCCTGCCGGACGTGGTCCAGGTGTGCTAGTTGCACCTCCGGGTCCGAGCTAGCGAGGAGTGGCTCCCACTGCTCCATAAAGTTTTCCATTCTATACATACGCTGTAAGCGATCGAGCTCATTTGGAAGACGCAGACGGCGTCTTTCACTTATAATCCGCCAACTGTGGCCATCGTTTCAACGAATGGTGAAAGGTGCCCCAGTGACAGCTGGCAGACTGAAACCGCGGCGTAGTTTCACTAAGGTGTAAACACACGAGCGTACGCTCGCATATACACAATCACACACTCTCTCTGTCTCTCTCTCTCTCACGTTCACGGATTAACGATTGAACATGGCATCAACCAAACGCTTTGAAGCGTTTGAGTGCACTGGAATCGCCGCTAACCTTCTTTTTCATGTAGCAACCTTGGTCCTGGCTTGATGTAGCGTCGCGTGAGCGCGTCCTTTTAGGGGCGAAGCTTTTTATAGCGACAGCCGTTCGTCCCTCGTAGCTGTCGTAGTATGTAACAAGTATAACATTTTGACCTCTAAGATGGTGCCGGTGAGATAATTCTTCTGTGCGTTTTTGAACAATAAAAGATAGTGCTCAATGTACATGCCAATGGCTGCTAATGGGGAATGAGAGACAGGAGCATTTGGCTTTTAGTTAACGCGCACGCTGCGATTCCCATTAGCAGTCATTGGCATGTACATTGAGCACTATCTGACAAGAAAGGGTTGCTACGTTATACTGTTACGGGGAATAAAGTATACACTGATGAACAAATGTGTACTGGTGAATATACTGGCGAGCTAATGCGTACGACGCTGCTGCAGTCCGAGCACGTTCCCGTTCAGCACTTCGTCGTCGTCATCCTCAGGCATCTACTTAGCCCGTGACATTACCCGCCGGCGGCAGAAGCACCGTCCCGGTGCGATCAATTCTCGGGGCGTGAGAAGTATGGCTTAAGCCGTGAGACGTGCACTATATCGGTCGGGACTGAAGCTGGTACTGACGTGGTATGGAGTGGAGCTATCTCATAGGTCACGCTGGTGACTTTGCGTATGACGCGGTAGGGGCCAACGTAACGGGACATCAGTTTTTCGCTGAGACCAACACGACGTGATGGTAACCACAGCAAGACGAGTGACCCCGGAGAGTACTGTACGTCGCGGTGCCGGCGATCGTAAGCACTCTTTTGGTTAAGCTGCGAGGCACATAAACGATCCCGGGCGACTTGGCGGGCGATGTCAGCTCGGGCCAGGGCATCACGAGCATAAGCATGCAGTCGATGAGGCGGCGTCAGATTGGAGCATAGTGTCCATGGGCAAAGGCGGGTCATAACCGAACAGTAGGTAAAAAGGGGAAAATCCAGCTGTATCATGACGTGAACTCTTGTATGCGAAGGTAACGAAAGGTAAGTGGATGTCCCAATCTTTGTGATCCTTGGAGACGTGCATCGCTAAGATATTCGTCAAGGTACGGTTGAGGCGTTCCGTGAGGCCGTTGGTTTGCGGATGGTACGCTGTAGTGAACTTCTGGTGGGTAGAGCAGGATCGCAGGAGCTCGTCGACTACTTTAGATAGAAAACAGCTGCCGCGGTCGGTGATCAACTGACGAGGAGCACCATGACGCAGAATGATGTCATGAAGAAGGAAATCGGCTACATCAGTAGCGCAGCTGGTGGGGAGGGCGCGTGTAACGGCATACCGCGTTGCGTAGTCGGTAGCAATAGCAATCCACTTATTACCGGTGGCCGACACGGGAAAGGGTCCTAGAAGATCGAGGCCGACTCGGAAAAATGGCTCATCTGGTACTTCAATGGGCTGGAGGGTACCAGCAGGTCTCAGAGCAGGTGTCTTGCGGCGCTGGCAGAGGTCGCATGCCGCAACGTACTGTCGCACAGAACGGTAGAGGCCAGGCCAAAATAATCGGCGGCGAATGCGGTCATACGTGCGTGACACCCCTAGGTGTCCAGCGGAGGGGGCATCATGCAGCTGGGCCAAAACGTCTGAGCGAAGATGCACAGGAACAACGAGTAAAAGCTCAGCACCATCAGGGCGGGTGTTGTAGCGGTGCAAGATGTCGTTGTGAAGAACGAACAGTTGTAAGGAGTGGTCAGGGTGGGGAGAGTGCAGACCATTAATAATAGCACGCAAAGAGGGGTCGCGGCGTTGTTCAGCAGCTATGTCGGTGAAGTCGGTAATCGAAAGAACGAGGGCCTCTTGCTCATCTTCCGTCGTGTCAGGGGGATCGACTGGGTAACGGGACAAGCAGTCGGCATCCTTGTGAAGTTGTCCGGATTTATAGGATACGGAAAAAGTGTACTCTTGTAAGCGCAGCGCCCAGCGACCAAGGCGTCCCGTAGGGTCCTTGAGTGAGGAGAGCCAGCAAAGCGCATGGTGGTCCGTAGTAACTGAGAATGGTCGGCCATACAGGTACGGTCGGAATTTTGCAATGGCCCAGACGAGAGCTGAGCACTCGCGTTCTGTGATGGAATAATTTTGTTCCGAGCGCGACAACAGACGGCTTGCATACGCGACGACGCGGTGCATTCCTTGTTGCCGCTGCGCGAGCACTGCGCCTATGCCGTGGCCACTGGCGTCAGTACGAAGCTCCGTGGCAGCAGATGGGTCGAAGTGTGCTAGGACTGGCGGATTGGTGAGAATGTCAACGAGTGACGAGAAGGCGTTTGCTTGCTGTTGGCCCCAGGTGAATGCGACATCCGTTTTGAGGAGGCAGGTTAGAGGACGGGCTACTTCAGCGAACTTCTCGACAAAACGACGGAAGTAGGAGCACAGTCCCAGAAAACTTCGGACGTCCTTGGCTGAGCGGGGTGTGGGGAAGTCGCGAACTGCTCGGACTTTTGCAGGGTCTGGTTGAACGCCCGCAGCGTTAACAAGATGGCCGAGTACGCAAATTTGGCGTTGCCCAAAGCGGCATTTGGACGAGTTAAGTTGCAAGTTGGCACGTCGAAAAACATCAAGCACTGCGGACAGACGGGCAAGATGGTCGTCGAAAGTAGTCGAAAAAAACAATAACGTCGTCAAGATAGCAGAGGCAGATGGTCCACTTCATGCCTCGAAGGAGAGAGTCCATCATGCGCTCAAATGTCGCGGGGGGCATTGCATAATCCAAAAGGCATCATTTTGAACTGATAAAGACCATCAGGAGTCACGAAGGCCGTCTTCTCTCTGTCTTTGTCGTCCACAGCGATCTGCCAGTAGCCTGAGCGAAGGTCTATTGAAGAGAAATATTTGGCACCGTGCAAGCAATCGAGCGCATCATCTATGCGCGGTAGGGGATAGACATCTTTCTTGGTAATATGGTTGAGATGGCGGTAATCAACACAGAATCTCCAGCTATTGTCCTTCTTTTTAACAAGTACAACGGGTGAGGACCAGGGACTAGATGAGGGCTCGATTATGCCCTTATCAAGCATTTTATCGACTTCTCGCTGTATAATAGCACGCTCCGGGGCTGACACACGGTATACCGTGTGTCAGCCCCGGACCCTATAGGGTCGTCGGCGAATAGGTCGAGCGTCACCGGTGTTGATGCGATGGGTTACTACAGATGTCTGGCCCAAATTACGGTCGCCGAAGTCAAAGATGTCCTGATAAGAAGCAAGCACACGGCAGAAAGCAGAGACTTGTTCAGAGGTGAGCTTGTCAGATAGCATTGGCTTGAAAAGGTCGGAACAGGAACGTGACGAGAACGACGTTGATGAAAAATCGGGTGGCGAATTGGTGGTTAGAGCGGAAACTGTGTGGTCGACCAGCGGTGTAAGATGCGCAAGTGACATTCCGCGAGGAATAACTTGCGCTGAGAGGCCGAAATTAAGGACGGGAAACGAGGTTCGGTTGTCCTTAACGGTAACCACCGTGTTGGGGAGTGCAACATTGCGTGTCATGGCGACGTCAGAAATCGGGGCAGCAACATAATCACCATCGGGTACTGCAGGATATGGCGAGAGTTGGACTTGGACTGCGGCTTGCAGCGGAAGTCTAAGGAAATCGACAGAGCGTAGACGAGGTGGGCTGGTAGAGACGGTCTCCGAAAAGGATGGTAGTTCGAGCTGAAGAAGACCTTTGGAACAGTCAATGAGCGCAGCGTGTGAAGTGAGAAAGTCGAGTCCAAGGATTAGGTCATGAGGGCAATTTTCCAGTACAGCGAACAGAACTGAAGTTTGATGCTTAGAAATTGTTAATCGCGCAGTGCACATTCCAAGCACAGCAGGAGTACTCCCATCCGCAGTACGAACGGTAGGTGCAATCGCAGGCGTCAGAACTTTTTGGAGGCGGCGGCGGAGGTCTGAGCTCATCACAGATATTTGTGCACCGGTATCAATAAGAGCCGTTATTGGTAAACCATCAACGAGAATTGTAAGGAGGTTGCACCGCTGGTCGGGAGTAATCAGAGGATTTGCAGTCCAAGTCGTGTATGCAGCGTCACCTCCGGGGGCTGCACCGGCTAGTTTTCCGAGCGACGGTCGTAGGGAGACCGAGAACGGCGGGGTTGGGGCGAGCGGGACTGACGACGCACGGGCGATGGCGAGTGGCTGGTCCGACGTTCTGGATTATACTCTGCACCTGTCTCGGCACGGTAGGACGGGGCATAAGGTGCACGTTCAGAGCGAGGCCGCCAATCATAGAAGCTCGGTCGAGGTGATGAGGTCCACCGGCTGCGGCAATGGCGAGCGATATGTCCTATCCGATGGCACGTGAAACATATGGGCCGATCATCATGAGTGCGCCATTCAGCTGGGTTTCGTCGTGGCGCGAACGTGCGGTTCTGAGTGGCAGCCGCAACGACTGGAGCCGAGCTGGAAGTAGCAGGGGAATTTTGGTGAGGTGGCGAAATGCCCATATTCGCGATCTCTTGGCGAACCACGGCCTGTATCATTGAAACAGCACCGAGGTTGTGTCCTGGCGCGCTGACGCTAGACATAGCGGGAGCCATAGCCTCGAGTTCCCGACGGACTATTCTGGTGACGTTTTCTGGCGCTGGTGGTTGGTGTAGTGTGGGCAGATCTTCGCAAGAGGACGTAGCCGCCGTGTTGGGAAGGCGGTCAAATCGGTGAACTATGCGCCTACTTTTTGCCTGTTCGAAGCAACGACATGCTTCGATGACCGACTCCACCGTCGAGCAGTCCTTGCACAGGAGAAAATTGAAGGCGTCATCCGCAATTCCTTTCAGGATGTGTCCGACTTTGTCCTCGTCGAGCATGTCCTTGTCGACCTTGCGGCACAAAGCCAACACGTCCTGGATGTACGCAATGTACGGCTCTGTGGATGTCTGGGCACGAGTCGCAAGCTCTTTCTTTGCGGCCACTTGACGTCCGAAGGGTTTCCCAAATAGATAGCGCAATTTCTGCTTACAGACGTCCCAGCTAGTTAACTCTTCTTGATGTGTCTCGTACCAGAGTTTTGCCGTGCCATGCAAGTAGAAGATGATGTTCGCCAACATAAGCGTCGGACTCCAATGGTTGCTGCTGCTGACGCGCTCATATTGAACCAGCCAGTCATCGACGTCTATGCCACTTGTGCCGTTGAATGGACCTGGGTCACGAGGTTGCACCACAACGATCGGCTGCGGGGCTGACGGATCTTGTTGACATTGAGTAGCCTGGTCAGTCATCGTGGTAGCTGCAATGCGCCGTCCGCTGCGAAGATCCAGCTCGTTGGGCTGTATAGCGAGTGGTACCCCGCACCTTCCACCAATGATGTTACGGGGAATAAAGTATACACTGATGAACAAATGTGTACTGGCGAATATACTGGCGAGCTAATGCGTACGGAGCTGCTGCAGTCCGAGCACGTTCCCGTTCAGCACTTCGTCGTCGTCATCCTCAGGCATCTACTTAGCCCGTGACAATACTCGCTGGGTGTAACTTCCTTAGTTTTAGAAAGGTTTAGCGAGCTTTGGGCCGCAGTGCCATGAATACAGTGAACTAGTATATACCATGAACTCGAGGTGGTTAAAGGTGGGAAGTATACCCGAAGCGCAAGCCGTAAGAAAGTGTGCGTGTGCCCCCCCCCCCCTGGTTTAGTCCTTGGAATGTCCGCTGGATGGCGGTGCTTCTATATTGTAAATATATGATGAAAAGATGCGAGAATGTGGTACTTGGAGTGTTGAATAGATGGACGAACGGACACTCAGACAGGTGCATGGATGGACGCATGAACAGACGCAGGGGCGGAAGCATGGACGAACGCAGGGACGGACGCACGAACAGACGCACACACGGACGGGCGGATGGATGCATGGACGGTCACACAACGGACGCACGCACGGACGGAAGCAAGAACGAATTGACGGAGGAATTCTTCGCCCCACTCTCCATCATTCACTCCGTGGATATGCTGCCAATTTTTTTTTTTTGCCACGCGAAACTGCTCAACCTCAGCCAATGTACCTTACGCTACAATAACGGCCAGGTACATTTCAGCTCAAAATAACCTGAGAATCCTGACGTTTTTGCTATATTTCACCCTCTCCAAATACAGTCCAAGGGTTACCTATATAAAGTGCCTCTTGTTGATGATTAGTTGGACAGATGATTTACACTAATAAAGAGGATTTAGAAGCTCCTAGAGCCCATGGTATTTGTAAAACGTTTTATGAGAAATACGTGGACCACCTAGTATATGAGATGACGTGGGATAATCCATAATTTGGTTCACGATGTCTCCCATCTTGCTTTCACCATATTAAGTGTGAATACACTTTATAAGCGACCCCAAACCATCCACCGCCGTCGGCGGCGTCCGCAGTCTTCTCTCTATCTTTAAAAAAAGAGGACTTGGCGGGCCGCAGCGCGACGCTCTACCGAATAAGCCACGGACGCGACGCTGATATCGGTGTCGCTCCTCCGCTCTCCTCGCTCGCTGCAGCTGCCCGCGCACCCCTCTCTCGCGCGCGCCCGCCTTCTCTCTCAGTCTCCCGTCGAGAGCGGGTCGTGAGGGGGAGTAAAGTTAAAATCCGGTGGCATTCGCCAGTGAGTTAACGTAAACTCCCCCGTGTGATCAAATTGCGATTCCCAGGAACCATTACACCATAAAGGCACCATAGTGTGATTAATAAATATAATAGTGCGAATTAATAAATACCCCTCACAGCATCACCCCGTGTATTCGCACTTAAGCATGTTCACCCTCGGGGAAATGCTTGGGAGTTTTTTGCATAGCTTTCACAGCGTTGCACCTGATGTATGAAACGGAGTATAGGTACATCTGTCAGCATAGGCGTGCACACGAGGAAGACACTGCGAACGCCCCCCCCCCCCTCCCCCCTCCTTTGTTCCCTAATAGTCGGTGCGCGAAGTCTGTCCAGTATATAGTGCCTAGAATGCGCACCCATACAATGCATTGATAGGGAGGGTGGTGCTGCGATTTACCATTGACTCTCCTTTGACGGGAAATCCTCCGCACGTGTATGTCCACCAGACGACGCCAGCGATGCTAAGATTATCAATGAGAGTTACGTAGCACCCTGGGGTCACTCAAGGGTGCTTATAAAGAAAGGTATATGGTCTAAACATGCAGTGTCTGCATAAGGTATAGTTCTTTGCTAATTTTCCTCGTTGTATAGATTATCGACTTCGTGTAGCGTAAATTGTACACGTATTTAAACTTTTACATCATATCCAAGATTTATTTCTTTTCTGCTAGATCAGTTGCCATTCACTGAAAAAACCAATATACACTTCAATCGGTGATATTAGCACGTACGATGAACACTAAAAAAGCTGATGTATTACAATTATGCAAGTGTAATTATTACGCGCGTAGATACATGTGTCAACAAGAATACAGTATACTGATTTGGGCGCACGTTAAAGAACCCCAGGTGGTCGAAATTTCCGGAGCCCTCCACTACGGCGTCTCCCGTAATCATAAGGTGGTTTTGGGACGTTAAACCCCACAAATCAATCAATCAAGAATACAGTATACTGAAAATCGCGTGTTGCATATTTCTGTCGTTCTTCTTCCTTCAGTGTAGAGTAGTGCAGCGTTGCAGAGTAGTGTGCTTGCAAAAATGATGTGACATCACAGGATGGGGCCGATCGGTAAATATATGGAGTGATTTGGAGAAAAGGTTCCATACGAAATGGTTTTTCTATTGCGAAGCATTTCTTAGCCAACATCGGCGACATTGAGCGTATCCGTCCGTCCGTCCGTCCGTCCGTCCATCCATCCATCCTTCCATCCATCCATCCATCCATCCATCCATCCATCCGTCCATCCGTCCGTCCATCCATCCAGCCACCTACGACTTTTAGCTCACCTGGCCGTTTCGATAACGGTATGACACCAAACTTGGTATGGCATAACATGACTGTATGAAAAACATATCTGACTACTTATAACATGAAAATCATGACATGTGTCATGAATGTCATGATTTACATTTCATGGTCCTGCCGCTCTTGCGGTGGTTTCGTTCACATGGCATGAAAAACTGGTATGGTATGACATGATTGCATGGCGAATACAAGCGACAGTCCATAACATGAAAATCATGACATGTGTCATGAATGTCATGATTTACATTTCATGGTCCTGCCGCTCTTGCGGTGGTTTCGTTCACATGGCATGAAAAACTGGTATGGTATGGCATGACTGCATGGCGAATACAAGCGACAGACCATACATGAAAATCATGACATGCATGTCATGTAACAACATGACTACATGCCACGCTCATGATGCGCTTGCGGCCGTTTTCCCTGCGTCACGTATACCAAATTCGGTACTACGGTACATGAATGGATGATGAAGGTATGCGACTGGTGCAAACATGATAATCATGTGCTGTGTCATGTAACAACATGACTACATGCCAAACTCATGATGCTCTGGCGGCCGTTTCGCTACTTCATTTATACCGAATTTGGTATTACGGGACGTGAATGGATGACGAAGGTATGATACTGGTGCAAACATGATAAACATGAGATGCCGTGTCATGTAACATGACTACATGCTACGCTCACGATGTACCCACGGCCGTTTCGCCAGCTTCAGATGTACCCAACTTGGTATTACGTGACGCCAGTGGATGACGAAGGTATGTGACTGGTGCAAATCGAGAGATGCGCGTGATGTAAGAACATGACTGCATGCCACAGTCAAGGCGCCAGTACATTTCGACGTCACGTGGTGAGCGTGCTCGCCGGCGTTCATTTCGTTGCGTCGCGCCGGCGTTGCCACGTCAGGCGCAGGTCCTGCCACGTACTCGCAGGCGCGCGCCGCGCTGCGTACGTTTCTTTGACGCATGCGCGTTTCAGTGCGTCCTGCGTCCCTCCGTCACGAAAAGAGGGAGACGCAGTGTTGTCCGGGTAGCGCATCCACACGAAATGCAGCATGTCGCATTTCCCGCCGGTTGCCAGCGGGCCGCGCCGACGGACGCTGGTCATGCCTGGCGTTTTGCTAACGTAGCGTCGCTGTGTCCAGCGTGCGCGCGCGTAAACGCTATATTGGAGTATACTGGGCCTTTCATGATGTGCTCGGCCGTTTTGATAGCTCCAAATATACCAAATTTGGTGTTACGTGATGTTGTTGGATGACGAAATATATGACTGGTGCAAACATGATAATCCTGACACGCGTGGCTTGTAAGAACATGACAACATACCACGCTCATAGCGTGCTCGCGGGCATTTCGCTAGCTCCACATATACTAAATTTGGTATCACGTGACACGAATAGATGACGAAGGTAAAGGACACATCCAAACATGATAATCTTGACACGGAAGTCATGTACGGCATCATTTACCTCCACCTCGTAAGGTTCTCCTGATTTTAAAGTCATATATCATCATTGCTCATTAGTGCTTCGCATATCATCGATTCTCACTGTACGTGTGATCTGCCAGTTTTTATTTTTTTGCTGTCATTTTTTTCCTAGCAAGCACGAATATGCCGGCATTTCTAACGAAATCGGAACGCATAACTTCTCTCGGAGCGAAACAGTTACAGAATCCAGTTTTGCTTTATGCTTCTGCTATATCAGCAGGAATACACCTATTTGTTCCGTAAAGTTGTAGGTTTTCTTTATATTTACTCTCAGGCACCATGGACAAGCTTGCCATTCGGGTTGCCGCAACAGTTTTTCAAGAAATAAATCGGCATATCCTACGTACCATAATAATCGACGTTATGCGAAGCGTGCGTAGGGAAGATGACCATGCATGTTTCAATTTTTATATCGCGACACGTCATGAAATGACGCTAAACATATGTACAAATCTTGCCAATAGACACACGTTGCAGATGCATGTATAGTCAGTTGTTTGCACTCTCGCGATAATATCAACGGGGAACACGAGTATTAGCAACACCAGAAGCGATGAGCTGATATGAAGCGCTGGTGCTCGCGAGGATGGTACCCCTGAACGCTCTTGCATAAATCGACGTCAGCGCATGGCGCTTAACTACAATTGACATTAATCCGACGTCACAATAGTATCGTAGGAATACACTTGTAATCATGATATGATTGGATAGCCAGCACGGCAACCATTACTAACGTTTCACGAGCATTAGGGTATATTTGAAAAGAAGTTCTGAGACCTGGCGTGACTTTGTGGTAGAATGCTTGATTGCCATGTATAATGCTTGGGTTCGATTCTTGCTGAGACCTTGACATTTATTCTTTGCATTCGCCGGATCAGCGTTGCCGATGTCAAGTTTGTCTCAACGCTCACGTGTTAAAACTGCTTTTATGTGTTCTCGTCGTTTCTGGGTAGATTCCAAGTGTCGATCGCCCGTGGCACATACCCCCATACCAGTGGCACATACACGCCCGCAGGTTTGTGCCACTCTCTAGTGGAAGGTGTTTGACGGCGTAAGTGACGGTACTGTGGAAGTATTCATGTCTTGACTATCGCGTCATATTCATGATATTATCTTATCCTCCTATACTAATTTTGGTTCACACGATCACTAGAGCACCCAGACGTAAGCGGCTAGATAGATAGATAGATAGATAGATAGATAGATAGATAGATAGACAGACAGACAGACGCCAAAAGTGCATGCAGTACGCAAAGTAATGCTACGCACCAAAAATGTTCGTCAGTGCTGCAGTGTATGCATCAGCACTATTTTTTGCATGTGGTCATTCTCATGGGCGTCGAAGTCAGGTTATTCTTCGTTGACCATGCATGCTTACTCTGAAGCTCTCGTCAATTACAAGATTTGAGAACGTCCACCGAAAATGCCGATGCAGAAGTGCGATCTGTGTGACAATACTTCTGTGAATTAGTGTGCCAGTTTTTTGAAGTGGTGAAGGAACCAGATGATGTACCAGAGTGGACTGTGAGCATCGGACTATTGGTACGAATGCCAAAGTATTGACCAAAAGTCAGCTGAGAGCTGACGGCTCTTCATTGTATTTTGTGGTACTCTTGTATTTTGTCGAGTATGTGAAATTCGAACAGTCTTCCTATTTATTTATTTGTTTATTTATTTATTTAACAATACTGTAGGCCTTTGTACAGGCCCATAAGACAAGAGAAAAAAATCGGCAGATCCCACGTACAGTGGGAATCGATTACATGCGAAGCACGAATGAGAAAGGTTGATATGGCATTTTAAAATCAGCACAACCTTACGAGGTGGAGGTAAATGATGGCATACATGACTTCCGTGTCACGATTATCATGTTGTGATGTGTCGTTTACCTTCGTCAGCTATTCACGTCACGTTATACCAAATTTAGTATATGTGGAGCTAGCGAAACGACCGCGAGCACGCTATGAGCGTGGTATGTTGTCATGTTCTTACAAGCCACGCGTGTCAGGATTATCATTTTTGCACCAGTCATATTCTTTCATCATTCATTGACATCACGTAACACCAAATTTGGTATATGTGGAGCTAGCAAAACGGTCGCGAGCGCATCATCAACGGCCCAATATACTTCAATGTAGCATTGACCTGCGCGCACGCTGGGTCAGCGACGCTATACGTTAGCAAAACGCGAGCACTCTATAGTCTGACGCCAGGCTCGACCAGCGTCCGTGGACGTGGCCCGACGGCAACTGGCGCGAAATGCGACATGCTGCATTTCGCGCCGATGCGTTACCCAGACAGCACTATGTCTCCCTCTTTTCGTTATGGAGGGACGCCGGACGCGCTGAAACGCGCATGCGTCCAGGCAACGCAGCGCGGTGCGCGCCTGCGAGTAAATGGCAGAACCGGCGCCTGGCGTCGCAACGCCGGTGTGTCGCGTCGAAATGAACGCTAGCGAGCACGCGCACCGCGTCACGTCGAAATGTATTGGCGCCTTGACGGTGGCATGTAGTCATGTTCTCACATGGCGCGCATCTCATGATTATCACGTTTGTACCAGTCACATACCTTCGTCATTCATTGACGTCACGTAATACCAAATTTGGCAACAGCCGCGAGCGCATCATGAGTGTGGCATGTAGTCATGTTGTTACATGAGACGCATGTTGTGATTATCATGTTTGTATGTGACATTTGCATATGTCGTTCGCTCGCGTCGTGTAATACCGAGTTCGGTACATGTAAAGCTAGCGAAATGGTCGTGAGCGCATCAAGAACGTAGCATGTAGTCAACATGTTGTTACATGACACGCATCTCATGTTTATCGTGTTTGCACCAGTATCATACCTTCGTCATCCATTGACGTCTCATAATACCAAATTTGGTACAGGTGAAGCTAGTGAAACGACCGCAAGCGCATCATTAGCGTGGCTTGTAGTCATGTTGATACATGACATGCATCTCATGATTATCATGTTTGCACCAGTCAAATACCTTTGCCACGCATTCACGTCCCGTAATACAAAATTTGGTATATGAGAAGATGGCGAAACTGCCGCGAGTGCATCATGAGTGTGGCATGTGGTCACGTTGTTACATGAGACGCATGTTATGATTTTTATGCTATACGGTCTGTCGCTTACCTTCGCCATGGAATTACGCCATGCCATACCGGTTTTGCAACATGTCATGTGAACGAAACCACCGCAAAAGCCGCAGGATCATTAAATGTAAATCATCACATTCATGACAAATATGTCATGATTTTCATGTTACGTCTAGTCAAATATGTTCTTCATACTGCAGGCATGTTATGGCATACTAGGTTTGATATCGATACCAATATCGAAACGGCCAGGAGAGCTAAAAGTCGTAGGTGGCCAGATAGATACGCTCAAAGTCGCCGAAGTTCGCCAAGAAATGCTTCGCATTTAAAATGCTATTAAGTAAACAAAACAAACAGCGTTCTCGACTCGGCGTTGGCGTTTCACAGCGGTGTCTCGAGCCCATATTCCCGGAAGTTTTTGAGAGGCGCCCAGCCAGCGAATGGTCGAGAGTGAGGTGCGAGCGAACGAGAAAGTGGGATGCAAGAAGGAGAGAGCGTACGGCGAGAGAAGGAGTGGCGAAGCACTGGTAGAGTTAAAACCTCCTTGTTTGTACCTGACGGCCATATCGTCAGCGTCTTATCAACACAAACGCTACAGGAGGAGGAGGATACAACTTTATTAAAAGAGATTTCATGGGTTTCGAGCTGGCCGCTTGTCTGCAGCGACCTCTTGTGCCCATGCAATGACTGCTTTCTGCAGTTTTTCGTCGAGGGACCGTATTAATGTCTCCCATGTCGTTTCGGAGGAGCTGGAAGAAGCTCTCTGGGTGGGGGAAGGCCCTCGCATTCCCAGAGGATGTGACTTGGTTTGCTATGGCATTTTTGTCGCAATTTTTGCATGTTGAGTCAACCTCTCCACCTGTGAATATCGCTAAGCGGTGAGGAGTGGTTAGGCTGTTCGTTTCAATCGCACTGCCTTTAGGCAGTGGCAAGTCACGTTCAAGTCAAGGAGGGGGGGGGGGGGGGGGCTCTGGTTGCTAGGGTAGAGTAGAGTGCCTCTATAAGGCGAACGAGCGCATCGAGGCACTCTAGGGGCGAGGCTAAGCGCGCGTGCCCGCAGCTGTTGCTATGGGAGAGGGCGGTGAATGGATCCCGATGGACGCCTGACATAGCCCGACTATGAAATGCATTCGCATTTAAAAATCATACCTGATGCTTTGCCCTCGGCGTTCGATTTAGACGACGTGATGACAGTTTGTATCTCCTATTTTCTTGCTGTTTGGTCAGATGGACAGTGAACAGCACACATTCCGATGAAGGCAGGTTATCTGGGCTGTATGGGGGCTGCCATGTTACTTTGCATAATCGCGGTTAGGGTGCTTATTACGGTTACCAGGCGGTAATCGCTACGGTAATTCCGAAAATGTGAAAGGCATGCGCGGACGGCCTACCAAGTAATGCTATAACGCATCGTGCAAGAAGCATGACGAGAGCCCTTTTACCTCGACGATAATGAAACAGTCACACCCTACATTATTCCTTATGTGCTGAGCAAGCATACTGCCTGTGCACTGCTCGTAGCTTCGGCAGAGCTGCAAGGTATTTCTGAGATGTAGCTCAGGCACCGCGGTACGATTTTCCGAGTATGATATCAATTCTCAAGTATCTTTACAGCGCACTTGCTTACACTTGGCCCGTTGGCGTTGGCAAGAAACACCTTCGAGCGATGAAGTGAACATGCGTCGCCTAATAACGCGTTGGACGAAGTAAAAAAAGGAGGAGAAGAAATCAATAAAATTAAATAAAAGTTCTCTTCGAGATTCGAACCCAGATATACCAACGGTTCGAAGGCGTGAGCACAGAGATATTCAGACATGCTAGCGGAACAACCATTCATGGGAACCCTATGATTGTGTCGCTCTGTGCTAGAGATGAAAAAAAGAGTGCAAGAAAGGAGGGAAAGAACAAAGAGAAAAAATCAGTAAGAGGTAGAACCTCAACTTCACCCTCCTAAGCTTCCTCAGGCTTAACTGCCCCTCTCTGTGCTCATATGCCCGTTTCCAGGCATTACTGGTTCTCTCTTGGCTAGGCTTGGCTCGTATGCAAAGGAAGGACTCTCATCTCTGCCCTTCCTTGAGGCTTGCCACCATCAGTGTGAAACTTCACTCCCCCTCCCCTTTTTTTTACTGGGCACTTCAGGGTGATTGGTTGATATGTGGGGCTTAACGTCCTTGTCCTGAAACTACCATACGATCACGAGAGACGCCGTAGTGGAGGGCTCCGGAAATTGCGACCACCTGGGGTTCTTTTGCGTGCACAGAAATATGAGCACATGGGGCCTACAGCATTTTCGCCTCCATCGAAAATGCAGCCGCCGCAGCCGGTATTCGACCCCACGACCCGGGTCAGCAGCCGAGGACCTTAGTAACTAGACGACCACGGCGGCGCTTGACTACAAATAGCATCTCTGTTTAAAAAAATGCGGTAGCTTCGCCCCAGTGTTGCCGAGCCTGAAGGGAGTGCGGAGCCGGGAAGCCTAATTTTGGGGGCGAAGCTCCTTATGGCGTCACCCGTTTGTCTCCCGTTATTGTTTGTAACCACTGGTGGCACATACCCGAGAGAGCGATCCTTGGAATGTCCGCTGGATGGTGGTACTTGTATACGATGAATTCATGATGAAAACATTCGAGATGGCGGTACTTGGAGTGTTCACTAGATAGATGGACAGACGGACGGACACACAGATGAACAGAATGATGGACGCACGGACGGACGGACAGAAAAAGCGGTGGACGGACGGACATACAGATGGACGGACTGATGGACGCACGGATGGACAGACAGACGAACAGACGGATGGATCGAAGAACAGACGGATGGACGGACGCATGGATGGACACACTGAGGGACAGACGCACTGACGGTCATGGAAAGGGACGGACGGAAGCACGGAAGGACTAACGAACGTTTCGCCCCGAATTATCATTCAATCCGTGGATAAGCCGTAATTTGTTTCTTTCTCTTCGTTTTTATTTTTCTTTCCCTTTTCCTTCTCTATACGTTTTCCAGCTTTTTTCTCTTTATATAAATTATTTCACTTTTTCTGCCCACTGTGTCGTTTTGCTCTCTCTTTTTCTCTTTCTCGCTTGCTCCTATTTTCATCTTTTATATTTAAAGTTTTATTTAAAGTGATTCACACATAATATATTTGTCAAAGTGCTCGAAGAACAAGTGGAGGAGTTTCTTTGGAGCGATCGCGTGCTCAATATGCTACAGTTGGCTATGGTTTGCGTAATTTTGCGGGCGTTACGCCTTGTCTCGACGGCAGCATACGACCACCTGCCCCCCCCCCCCCTCCCACAAGCCCAAAACTGCTCGACTATGTCTGTTCTGCCACAAGTATATTTCCAATACCTTGGTTGGCAGAGTACACACGGTGACTGGATATCTTAAAATATGTGGCGGCACTACACCGTTCGCACCTCGGTACAGTCCTCCGCACGGGGCCTTCGTAGGAGCGTCTTGGCCTCCTCGGCCGACTTGGCGTCGTCCATGAGGTCCTGCCTGAGCGAAGACCCTCCGTCGTCCGAGGCCGTCGCGTGGTGATGGTGATGGCCGGACGTCCAGTGGCGCAGCCGATTGAGCGCCTGCTGCGCCAGAAGCAGCTTGGCGGACTTGCGGGTCCTGCGAGACGCACATTGCTCCTTGTAAGCGCTTTCGCAATGTCCTCGCAGCTCTACACCAGTTGCTACCCCATAGATCTTTGCAGAGGCACACAGACACTTTTCATCTGTAAGGTGGTTTGCAATCGCATCAAAGAACCTCCAGATGGTCTTACAATTGTCGGTTATCATCCGTGGTTTTCGTTACCTTTCGTTATAAACTTCGCTGCACTCACCGCGCGCCACCACCATCTATCTTACGAGAGGGATCACGGGCACTGCATCACTTGCAAACCGAAACTTTTCGACATCTTGTCTCGCTGAATAGATTCTATCCGAAGTGTTGTGCTGGCTATTGTCCGGGCTGTGGCGGGTCACCCTCAGTGTTCCATGTCACGATCGAGTGCACCGCAAACTTCTTCCCTCCATTGCCAACTCTCTTTTACACGCTAAGCAAAAAAGAGCTGTGGGACGATGCCCTCTCGGCGGACCTGCTGAGGTCTTACGAAGTATTATATAGCGGGCTGTATACGCATCGCCAGAATAATCCTATGGATCCCGGACTAGAGGTTCCTCCCATGCTTTTCCCTCAATTGCAATTAGTAATAAAGATAATTCTCTCTTTCGCCCACGTTCAAGACGACGTGTTGTCACTTTCACTTTGCTTTTCATGCTATGTTCGTGAAATGTTAGTAACAGACCTTGGAAAGGTTTGAGGTTAAGGATGGCGCTAATTTGTGCAACTCATTTGGGTGCACTATGCCTTATTTTGGAGGGGAGTGGCAAAGGGAAGGTAAAAACCGAGGGATCGCCTCTCTACACCCTCTTTAGTTATGTGCCTAAATGAATACTCTTAGCAAGGTTAAGAAGCAGCGTGGCTGATGTCAAGACATCCTGCATGCTTCAAGTGAATTATCCGCAAACGGCGTAACTCTTTCACAGTCAAATTCTCTGGATTCAAGGATTGCACTCTGCTTGTGAACTGCACGTGGTAGTACATTGCTAGACGTTTTGGCTGAGATATCGACAGCCCCGTCTCCGTCTTACCGTCGACAGCTCCTACTGAAATAGTGAGGTTTCCCTGAAGTATGAACCCACCTCTTCTCGTGCGTCGCGAGGTTCGAGATCTGAGCCCTCCAGTCAGCGTCCGACGCCCACGTCCCTCTTGTAGGTGACGATGACGAAGCAGCCGTGGTCTTGTCAGAGTCTTGCACGGCGCGTCCCTTCTGGCATTCCTTGTCGGCGAAGAACTGCGCGAACAGGCCCGGGTCCGGACGCGAGGACAGCTCGTACGTGATGCTTTCCGCCTGGGACTCGGCTGCAGCAGCGGCGGCCATGGCCGCGTCATGCTGGGTCGCGTGGCTAGCACCCCCAATACTTCAATCTATGCCACTCTATTTCGTATGCATAGCCATATGGCGTTACGCTTTACGTACTGTACCAAAGTGGTGCTCCTGATTTTCTGCGGTGAACAGACCAAAACAAAAAGTTGATAATACCTAATACTTTCATTGTGGGCACTTAGTTGGGTTATTTGGGCGATGTGGATGCGCTTTGAAGACGGGTACAGACGAGGTGGCTTGCCCACACAGAGTTGTAACGTGCTGAAGATGAATACTTGGTCGAGAAAACACCTATTGTCCAACATTTCACTTGCCGTGCGTACAGTGCCTAGAATATACTTGCGTTTGCTCTTCTGTATACGTCGTCGTCCTTTGGCGCTAGAATAGAATGAACTGTGCATGTGCGCACGCTTCGAACTGCGTTCAAATGTGCTCTATTCCTGAGACCCACAAGGTTCAGCAAATATAATGGGGCCAGGATGTCCCCCACGTAGAACGCGGCAATACTTATTGAAGTTTTTCGATGTCGAAACGTGTGCAGAGACTGTGTTGTTCAGGCGCGCCTTGTCTACATACCTCCACTAAACATCTTCGCCTACCCCTATGGCTGGACAGTTGAAGCGTCCGCGTGAACGTGAAACAGCTACCCAGTTACCATGCATGTGATTTCTTCTATCCTAATCCGAAAAAATAACGAATATTACGAATGTCTGTATAAGTGTATAAGCATAACGACCGTGAACGTGTTGGCGCACACTCAGACCTGAGAATTGATCTTACAGGTATGTACATTAGGCTGGTATCTATTATGCTTCGACGCGGTCTTGTGTCACTGGGTGCCTTCGACTATCCCTCCTTGACACTTCTGGACTGGGACATCGCATATTCAAAAGCGCATTGGTTGATGGCACGAGTAGTCAGGCAGTCCATTCGTTTAATTCGGGTATCACGTATTACTCCATCCATCGCAGTAAACCATCTACTAATACATGACGCAAGAATCTTTGTCAAGCTGCTTGATAGCAGATTTTAGTTATTGTTCTCGTGTTGGTTATCTTGCTGTAACGAATGCCAAATAAACTGATTGATTGACTGATTCATTTATTGATTGACATATTGATTGCTTGTCATTGTGGACATATTTTAATTAGCTTTCGACTCACAGGCTTCCGATTTAATAATACAGTGTTATCTGCACCAGCACCTTTGTTTTTTCTGCCAAGTCTATTCGAGAACTCCGCTAAGTTCAGCAGAGCGCTTCCCCACGCTCCCGCTCCTGGCTGGAAAACACGCTACACTTCCGCAGTAATAGAATTTTAGAACAATGGCTCCCTAGCTACAGGGTCTCCAAGTTTTCGCGTTCTCTCGCACACACCCTGCGTTCTTCTGAGCCTCGAGCTAACCCGGAGAGAGAACAAAAGAACGCAAGAACTTGGGGACGCTTAGCGGCTGGAGGTACCGGAACTAAAGCCTGAACCACCGGAGCACGTTGCAGTACGAGGCGTGTAGACTTGGTGTTGTGCCCTCTCCCTATCAAGGAAGGGGGTGAATGGCTACACGATGCTGCACCCACCTCTCTCTCTATAGGGAAAGCGCGTGGCGTCGAGCCTACACGCCACACGCTGACGCGCTGGCGGGAACAGTGGTCCGGGCACAGGACTCCATGATTTCCGGGCACTTGATGCAGTGCGCCGTAATCACCAATCCTCTCGAGAGGTGGCACGGCCACGCATTTTCCCGTTCAATCGGGGGATGGGGGCAGCGAAGGAACGCTCCGAAATGCGCTCACAGAGTTCGCAACAAGAGCTAGTTTTGAGGACAGAAGTACGGAAGTAAGGTTTAGTAAGGTTACCAAGCTCCCTGTAGAAGATGTCGCAGGCGTCGCTTTTCCAGATCCAGTCGCAGTGGGCGCAGCCGTCGAACAGGTGCCGGAAACCGTCTTCACCACCGACTCCTGCGAGCACGCGTTAAGACCACCGTAAAACATTGTGGCGCAACCCACGGGGTCGAGCGTTGCCCCACAACTCTTTTAGATGCGAAGCAGCGGGGGTTGTGTCTCTCCCTCCTTCCAGCGGCGTCCACCCCCACGCCACTGCGCATGCGCGTTCACTCTCCCTGCCCTCCTCTTGAAATCATCTATGGAGTGGCGCGCACGACAGGTAGTGTGACAGCTGCATACTCCACTGGGGGCGCGCGGTAGTTCCACGGTATGAAATGACGAAGCGCGCCCGCCCATGGTCCATGCACGCGCCTCACTTTCTTCTGCGCAGCGCCGCGGTGAACACCTGCGTCAACGTCACCGCCTGTGCCAGTGTTGCGCCGCAGTGCCATGAATACAGTGAACTAGTATATACCATGAACTCAAGGTGGTTGAAGGTTGGAAGTAGACCCGAAGTGCAAGCCGTAAGAAAGTGTGCGTGTGCCACCTCTCGTTTAGTCCTTGGAATGTCCGCTGTATGCCGGTGCTTCTATATGGGGAATATATGATGAAAAGATGCGAGATGGTGGTGCATGGAGTGTTGAATAGATGGACGAACGGACACACAGGCAGATGCATGGATGGACGCATGAACGGACGCAGGGGCGGATGCATGGATGAACGCAGAGACGGACGCATGAACAGACGTTCGCATGGACGGGCGGATGTACGCATGAACGGTCACACAGACGGACGCATGGACGGATGAATGCTTCGCCCCACTCTCCATCATTCACTCCGTGGATATGCTGCCAGTTTTTTCTTCTACCACTCTCCTTCTCTCTATTCTTGTTCTGTCAGCTTTTGAGTGTGATCACATGCTTTCTGGACTGCGTTACACGGGACCGCAAACGCTAACGTCACAACCTCGACAGTGCATTTCTGGGAAGTCATAGTTTTGACAATAGCCCAGGGAGGATTACAGTGGCGCCCAGGCAGCCTTCATGCGCCCCACTTGTTTTTCTAGTGCTGCCCTCTGCCGCTGCTGTAGGGCGTTAGCAGGGGCCGGGCGTGGCCTCCGAGACAACGGGCGCGCGGCCGTGCACCCACGATATCAAAGTTTATGGGCCGGAACAACTGGTATTGCCAGAAGCAGAGCCTCGAAGATGAACAGACGTTTCGCGATTTTCCAGGAAGGATGCACGCGATGAGGCACCATGAAAAAAAAATTGGCAGATCCCACGTACCTTGGGAATCGATGTTATGCGAAGCATGTGCACGCATGACTGTGTTGTAACTTTTTCACTGAGCGAAACGTTACGAAGCTGCGCTAAATATATGTACAAATGCACGCACAGACATACGTTAAACAGCCGCATATGCTTTATATCACCACTTGTTTACAGTTGCGTAACGATGCTAACAGGAACATGGTAATAAGCAGCACCAGAAGTGGTAAGCTGACATAAAGCGCTGCTGCTCGCGAGGATCGCAGCCCTGGACACTACTACATAAATAAACTTAAGCGGATGACACCTGACTACAATTGATCTTAAGCCGATGAAATGCTCATAAAATTGGATAGCCCCAGCACAGCCTCCACTATTGGCGTTTCACGAACATTAGGGTCTATTTGAAAGGTAGTTCCGAGACATGACGTGACTCTGTGATAGAAGACTTGGTTGTCGCGCAGAATGCGAGGGTTTGATTCTTGTTGGGACCCTGACATTTACTTTTTGCATTCGTCCGGTCAACGCTTCAGATATCCGCTTTTTTTAACGTTCAAGCGTTAAAATTCCCCAGTCATGCTATCGCCGTTCCTGGGAAGACAAACTGTCTAACACCTGTGGCATAAGCCCGCATACTAGTGGTACACAACCACAGCCGGGCATGTGCCACTGTTTTTCGGAAAGTGTTTGGAGACCTATGCGATGGGATTGTGACAGTATTCAAGTCATGACCAGTGAGTCGTATTTTCAATGAAGGTGTAAATGCTGCAGGCCCGTGTGCTCAGATTTGGGTGCACGTTAAAGAACCCGCCCCGCCGCGGTGGTCTAGTGGCTAAGGTAGTCGGCTGCTGACCCGCAGGTCACGGGTTGAAATCCCGGCTGTGGCGGCTGCATTTCTGATGGAGGCGGAAATGTCGTAGGCCCGTGTGCTCAGATTTGGGTGCACGTTAAAGAACCCCAGGAGGTCAAAATTTCCGGAGCCCTCCACTACGGCGTCTCTCATCATCATATGGTGGTTTTGGGACGTTAAACCGCACAAATCATCATCACGTTAAAGAAACCAAGGTTGTCGAAATTTCCGGAGCCCTCCACTACGGCGTTACTCTATATGCTGCCTTTAGGTAGCATATACAGCAACTCTAGCTAAAAACGCAGTACAGCGCCGGCTCCAAAAGGTGGCAGGAAAGCAAAAGAGACTTATCCACGCCACGGGTGAGAGAACAACGCAATGTTGCCGCAAGCACGTCTCTGCGGGCAAAAAGGCTCACGGTGACACGTCGCTAAGGGAAACAATCAGGGCCCTATCGCTCGAGCGAGGGCCAACTCCGTTCGCATCGGCTTCGAGATATACGGATCGGCGTAGTACGACCACGCGTGAACACACCGCACCGCTCCTCGGCCTAGCGTTCGGAAGGGGCAACGACAGGTCGCAAGGCGCCGTTGGCGTAGTGAACTCGTCCGGGCGAGGTCCAAGAACCAAGGAGCCGACGGACGGGAAAAGAACGGCGTGCTCATCCTTCGCCGTCTAGAGGATTTCTCAATCCCGTCGGGCACGCACGCGATACGTCTCGTAAGACCAGAGAACACCTATGAGACTCGGAGCGCGGCGCCACAGTCGAGATCCGTCCGGTGCGATCAAGTACCGAGTGAGGGAGGTCAACGTTACTCCCGCTCTCTCATCACCGGCTGCCCGCGGAGGAGCGGAGTCATGTTTGGGCGTGAGAACGGCAGAAATAGGTGGAAAAGCCCGCGCAATGGCCGCGGGCTAGCCTTTTTGACGAGCTGACTACCAAACATTAGAAAATGTGCGTTCCAGAACAAATAGCGTCATATATATATATATATATATATATATATATATATATATATATATATATATATATATATATATATATATATATATATATATATATATATATATATATATATATATATATATATATATATATATATATATATATATATTGAGAGAGAGAGAAAGAGAGAGAGAGAGAGAGCCATCGAGAGGTTTTTTTATTGTTGAGTTACCGAGAGGTACCTCCTTCAACATTCAAACGGCAAGATATTCATATCTACCACTTACCGCTGTTGGCGGGCATATCGGGGGGGAGGGAACTGTCGTGTTTTCTGCAATATCAAGAAGATGGGGCAGTGAGAGCGCGGCGGCTCATATCTCTCACGCGTACTTTGCACCATGTAGAGAATAAAAGGGTGTACGCTCGATCGCGCGCCCTTATCTTGCCGTGGGGAAAATTGTACCTCTTGGCTAGCCTTTGAGATTCGTTGGAATGATTCTGTTGTAGTTACCGGGCGCACAAAGGTCACTGCAATCGTTACAGAGCCTCCGTTTGCGAAAAGGGCGTGCTTTTCAGCCACAGCAAAGTAACAACTGAGACGTTTATTGTGCGTCCTTTGTGCGTGAGAAACGTGGGGCATGTTTCAATCTGCTTTCCATTCTACGCGTCACCTTCCAATTTGTATCTATCGCGTTCATTGCTTCGCCTTTACGGCAAAGCTGTGATTTTTTTTTTCTAAGCACACCTCTGAGAAGTAATCAGCGTCTTGCTGTTGTTAGGCCTTTTTCAGAAATTTTCGTGGGGCCCTGGAATTGTAATATAGATGGCTTGATTAAAAGCGCTATGCTGACTAACTATGCTATTTCAATGACACGTGATACAAAAACAATATTCCTGGCTATTTCCTGCTTTGTTTTCATTTCAAATAGCTTTTGTGTTTTGCTGGACTGACTGAAGGTGACAGCAGTTCTGTAATGAGAGGTTGTCATATGCAGAATGAATTGAAAGCTTCTCGTCGTATGTGTTTGAAGACGCCATGACATCCAATTTTCGCTCATAATCGTTGTTGTGTGGGTGAATTCTTGGGCATTCGCAAACCAGCTAGCGAAGTTTCAGCGCATTTGATTAGAAACTTAATTTAAAACGAGCATTTTTATAAATACGCAAGCAGCCTGAAAGTCTGGCAACACTGGCGCACTCAGAAGCCGTGACGTAACAAGCCGGTTGCTTTGCTGGCGTCTGTATTCTGGCGGACAATCTTGTTTCGTGGTCAGTTGCGCGTGCAGTGGAGCTATTAGAGCTTGCTGGAGCACGTTACTGAAAACTAAGCGATATGCAGCTTGCTGAAACGGGTAGAAGACGGCGGCTCTACTCCATTAAGCACATGACGTCACACACGTCATGTCAAATTGACGGTCGCTAGCGGTGGGCGGGGACTGTGGCGGTGTTTATAGCCGCTGACTTCTAGCGGGTTCATTTTGTAACGAAATATTCTTTTAGAGTCCATTTTTTAATACATGCACGATAGACTCTCAACTTGTATATTTCGCTGAATACCGCGATTTGGTTGGTGACGGTGTCGTGGTCCTTTCAACAAGCATGCACAAATCATCATGAGCGGCCTTAGTGATGGCTTCTCTGGGAAACCGCTATTTTTTTTCTCATTGTCTGCCGGTTCGCGCGCCCCGCGTGCCATCGCCGTGCCAATTAAGTCTACGCGTGTTAAGTAACAACCAAACAGGGAGGTTTGGAGAGAAACAGAGCGAGAGTATACACGACTGAAAGTCGGCTGAGCTCATACGGATTCATTAATTTAAATACTGCGTGATAAAAAAGGACTGAAAGACTGTTCTGGTCTTTTTAGTCTTTCCGCCAGGCCGTCTTCCTAAAATATAGAAAAACGAAAATATTTGGCCAAACGGGAAACTGTTGGAAAGTGCAGAAGGTAGGAGTACCTATCAGCCAGTAAAAATAAGCCCACGTATACTACTGTAAATCATGGAATACGCAAATATGGTGAATTGGAGTTTAAAGCACCAACACACAAGCTGAAAGTACAAGAAAGGCTCTACAGACTTGCAGCTGACCCAATCACAGCTATGCCTTTACTGGGGGCGCAAAGTGAACTACAAAGACAAATCTGTCTCTGCAGCACCTTGAACTGGCGTCGCCTTGAAGCCATTTTTATGCAACTCTTCATAAAATGTAGATAAAAGACGTCAAGTGGTTGGTAATATGATGCTGTTTACTTTCAACAAGATACCGAAGAATTGAGCCACAAAGCGCACCGTGTTTATGCGTTGTTAAAAGTGAATCAGCCATGAATATTGACACCAAATGACAATCTAGAAATTTTCTCTTATAATCTAGAAAATTGTCAATGGTTAATCTAAAGGGCTAAAACGCTGTTTTAGGTTGGCATCACGAAATTAGTAAAAAACAGTAGCTGCTTTAGAGGGCGTGAGCGTAGTGAATTGATGGGGGAACTCCAACAAAACGTGCGTTAGCTGATGAGAAGTGACATGCACATTTCAAAAAAGAGATACGCGAGCCAAGCAACGAAGGTCGAGTAATTGATGAGCAGGCAGGTATTCGGAGCGTCGTTTTGAATCATTTCGCAAAGCTTCTTGGCTGTAAGGACATTTTTTTTATGGACGACCGCTTCAGGGATGGTTTAATGTGACGTATACACCCATTGCGGTTCATGAAGCAGAGATCACTACTAAAGAGTTACCGAATGGGTAGACGCCAGGTTTTGATCGATTGAGAACGGCTTTTCATGTATTTTTTTTAAATCTCAGCATGAACCCCAGCAGGTGCCACCTTCTTTCACAACATCGTATATTGTATCGATCGACAAAACAAATGATGCTGAAGTTAGTATAATCTTACCACCCGATAAACTTTACCAACGTAGATTATCATTTTTGTGAAAGTATCGACCAAAAGTGTCATTGCAGCTTTGGTTTGGACTTGTCAAACACGTGTTATTGTCGAAAGGTGTAGTATTGCAACAAATATACAGATTGCGTAAAGTGTGCTTGCAGTTTGTGACGTGGTTGGTGGTCACGTAGGAACAATTCGGTTAGACATCGCGAAATCATCATTATATATATATATATATATATATATATATATATATATATATATATATATATATATATATATATATATATATATATATATATATATATATATATATATATATATCATAAATAAAATCAAACTGGACATAAACACCTTTGCCGCTTGCTGGATCCAAATCTTGAACCTTCATTTTAGATAACACTTACTGCTCTAAAGTTAAAGAAAAGATAACTACTAATGCCATCCGTGCTTTCCTCGGCCTAATTGTCCGTTGAATTCTTGTCGTTGTGTATAACAAAGAAACGGTCCACTAAAGGAATCTCTTTTTTGCTCAGTCTTAGATCTTGCATCTTCTACAGCTTGATTGTACATAGTCACTATACAAGGACCACACTTGGCACTGATTGTGCCGTACAGAAAAAAAAATTGGCAGATCCCACGTACAGTGGGCATCGATAATATGCGAAGCACGAATGTGGAAGGTCGATATTCCAATTCCAAATCACCACAACGTTAAGAGGTGGATGTGAATTACGCCGTACACGACTTCCGTGTCATGATTATCATGTTTGCATGTGTCGTTTACCTTCGTCATCTATTCACGTCACGTGATGCCAAATTTAGTATATGTGCAGCTAGCGAAATGCCCGCGAGCACGCTATGAGCGTAGTATGTGGTCATGTTCTTACATGACACGCGTGTCAGGATTATCATGTTTGCGCCAGTCATATATTTCGTCATCTAACAACATCACGTAACACCAAATTTGTTATATGTGGAGCTAGCGAAACGGCCTCGAGAGCATCATAAAGCGCCCAATATGCTCCAACGTAACGTTGACGCGCGCGCATGATGCGCACAGCGACGCTACGTTAGCAAAACGCGAGCACTGTATAGTCTTGACGCCAAGTGCGACCGGCGCGACCAGCGTCCGTCGTTACGGCCCGACGGCAACCGGCGCGAAATGCGACATGCTGCATTTGGCGCCAATGCGCTACCCAGACAGCACTGCGTCTGCCTCTTTTCGACACGGAGGGACGTCGGACGCGCTGAAACGCGCATGCGCCAAAGCAACGCAGCGCACGCCTGCGAGCATATGGCAGGAGCGTCACCTGGCGTGGCAACGCCGACGTGACGCGACGAAACGAACGCCGATGTCGAAGTGTATATTGGCGCCTTGACTGTGGCGTGCAGTCATGTTCTCACATGACATGCATATCATAATTTCCATGCTTGCACCAGTCATATAGCTTCATCATTCATTGAGATAACGTAATACCGAATTTGGCATATGTGAAGCGAAACGGCCGCCAGCGCATCATCAGTGTGGCATGTTGTTACATGACACGCATGTCATGATTATCATGTTTTGATGTGTCATTTACCTATGTCGTCCGTTCGCGTCACGTAATACCGAACTTGGTATATGTGAAGCTAGCGAAACGGACGCGAGTGCATCATGAGCGTAGCATGCAGCCATGTGGTTACATGACACGCAACTCATGTTTATCATGTTTGCACCAGTCTCATACCTTCGTCATCCATTCACGTCTGGTAATACCAACTTTCGTATAAGTGAAGCTAGCGAAACGGCCGCCAGCGCATCATTAGTGTGGTATGTAGTCACGTTGTTACATGACACGCATCTTATGATTATCATGTTTGCACCAGTCAGATACTGTCTTCATCCATTCACGTACCGTAATGCCAAATTTGGTATATGTGACGCTAGCGAAATTGCCGAGAGCGAATAATGAGAGTGGCATGTAGTCATGTTGTAACATGACACGTATGTCATGATTTTTGGTCTTTCGCTTGTGTTCACCATGCAGTCATGTCATACCGTAGTAGTTTTGCAACATGTCATGCGAACGAAACCACCGCAAGAGCAGCAAGACCACGAGAAATAAATCATGACATTAATGACATACAGTTCATAATTTTCACGTTATGACTGGTCAGACATACTCGTCATATAGTCATGTTATGCCATACCAAGTTTGGGATCTATAGCTTTATCCAAATGGCCAGCAGAGCTAAAAGTCGTAGGCGGATAGATAGATAGATAGATAGATAGATAGATAGATAGATAGATAGATAGATAGATAGATAGATAGATACGCTCAATGTCGCCAAAGTTCGCTAAAAATGCTTCGCATTTAAAATCTGTCATTGTTGCACTCAAAATTTACGAGTCTTTTTATGCAACGCTGATTGCTGCTGCGGTACTGTGCGTCCAGAATAAATTACAACGGCTAGGTGATGTTGCTTAGGTACGCCGCATTTGCTGGCACCTCCGCTTTATGAGAGTTCGACGAGAACAGAGCGAAATAAGGCATCACGAAAAACTGCGCAAGGCACGTAGGCTGTGACCTTGAGCATCGCGATCAATTTCCGAACTGCGCGTCACACTTTTCCCGTCAAAGTACACGACCACACGGCACTACATTGACGACCAGTGGCGGCACTTCTTCTCTTGCATTCTCGACACCCGAGAACGAAGCTGGAGCCGATGTAAAACGATGGCGGCGTCTGCGAACAAACGCCGTCCCACTTGCCGCCATCTTTCTTCCTCTCCGCTTTCCGCCAAGAGGCGTCGCCTTTCACGTAGGAGGCCGCATGTGCGCGCTTCCGTGCACTTCCCGTAACGGGCCGACATCTTGAATCAGACGAGTTAAGAAACTTTCCATGAGCTCCATGCGTCAAAATGCAGACCTTGATCCGGACTCGCCATTGTTACCGAAGTCGTGGTGACCCGCTTGTTGTTGCGTCATCTCTAGGCGTAAAAGCAAAGTAATAAATGGAATTTTTTGGGGGGAGGGGGGCGTTCTGGCGCTCAAGTCAGCAGTATATGCGGAACTTACGAAGGGAACATCACTGTTTAAAAGACGATAGTCTTTTTTAGCGTACTTCGACGCAAAACGTTGGGTCTGTCTGTCTGTTTGTCCGCCGTAACGATACCCCAAACGGCCAACCACATACGCAGCGCCCACCATTATTGCTAAAGTGTCAGCGTTCATACTGGTGCGATTGTCAATTAAAAAGCAATTATTGCGAATATCTGAGGCACCATAACAACACATCAATATTTTGTATGCGTGTCTTTACACTAGAGAAAGCGTACATAAGTAATTCTAAAGACCGCATCGTTTATCACGCTGCGCTGACAATGCAACGCGATGCTCAAAAAGCCAAGCCTTTCCAACCATTTGCCAAGGCGACATGGTGGTGCCACCTGCCCGTCGCTTTGCGTTCTAATGCTTATCGCTTCCGAGACAGGCGCGCATCTTTCTCCGCAGGCGCGTCCGCGCCTTCCTTCGTTTTTGAAGATAACTGCCAGATGGCGCTCGCGTCTAATGTGCCTCGATCCACTCGATTGCCTTCGCTGCATGGATCGAGACTTTCTAACGCAGCGCCTCCAGAATACAATTTACCAATTTTCTCGCGCAGAACATGAAATAAAAGTTTTTTTCCCTCTCTTCAGACGCAAGTAAAACATGCAAATACGGGGCCAATTTTTTTACGCTTGCGGCAGTGGCGTAGCGAGAAATTTCTTTCGGATGGGGGGGGGGGGGTGTCAACTATATTTCATGTATGTTCCTGCGTGCGTTTGTACGTGTACATGTATTTATACGCAAGCAAAATAGAAAAACTTCACGGAAGTTTACCTCCCCCCCCCCCCCCCTCTTTAGTTATACGCCATTGGCTTGCGGTTTACATTTCGCAGGTGATACTGTGTCTATAGAGCTCGTAAACTTATAGGAAAACACTTTTGCTAATTCTTCATGCGGAAAATGAACAAAAACTGTATAATACTTTAGTGACTATGGCTGCTTTTTTGTTGTTGTTGTTGTTACCGCCCCCAGATGTCGCGTCAGTTCGCAGTGCTCCGCAGATTCATCCGTGGGCTGACCGAGGTATAGGTACGAAGTTTTGCGACGGCTGCGACTAAAGAGCTATGGTAACGGGAAGCGGTTTAGGCATACGCCTTGATACGCGCGGGGATATCGTTGCGTCCTAGATACGAGACACTGCAGTGTAACGGCAACACTTCTTCTCGAGGCACGTGAGACGTGGCGCCACACTTTCTATATGTGCGTACTTACATGCGGGAGGTGCGCAGAAAGAAGAGGTGTCGCCTGTCTTCGGCGCGCGTCGGGGTTGTTCCGTCTTATCGTTTTTCCGACGGTGTCCTTTGTTACGTTCGCAACACCGCGGATGTGCGAAGTGCGCTCTCGGTTCGGCTAGAGCGAGTGATATGCTGCTGTCGGCTTCGCTCATCTCATTTCGTTTCGTATGTTGTACCCTCAATCACACAAAACTTTACATTGGAGAGTGGGGTACATAGTCAGTATAACAAAGCAAACAAAGTAACATTTATTAACAAGTACAAAATACATCAAAATGCGACGTTGGTCTGATACAACATAGGGTGAATGCAGATACGGTGAAAATCGTGGAGCAAATAAAAATTAAAAAAAAACATGTTTTGCTTGAATACATAGTAGTGTAATTGAACAGGAACGATCAGTTGTACACGTTCCTCTAAAACAATGACACGGAAGTCATGTACGGCCTCGTTTACCTCCACCTCGCAACGTTGTGCTGATTTTGAAGTGACATATCAAGATTTCTCATTCGTGCTTCGCATATCATCGATTCCCACTGTACGTGGGATCTGCCATTAGAGAGTTTTAGTACTGCGGAATGGTGCTACGTACGCATCGCGCAAGCGCCTTGCCTTACGTGGCGTCGTTTGCCACTAATCGGATTTTAGTACGCCGTGGTACCCGCGTACGTAACAAGCGAGAAGCGCGTTGCGCCATCTGGTAGATCAAAATAGAAGCACGTGTTGTTAACAGCCAATGTGAGCTAATCCAAGTGTTATAGCCAGATTTTGGCCATATTTTAAGCCACAGAGCCAGTCGGTGCTTTCCTACGATGCCACCATTTTGCAAAACGAAGTCTCGCACTGTCGCGAACTTGTTCGAGAGCGGCGCGATCCGCTCATACGTACGCAAGCACGCATCTCATGCGTGCGTACGTAGCAGCTGCGTACGTAACGCGATACGTGCGCGTTGTGGTCTGTGCATGCACACTACGCAGAATGTGGCGTCCTTACGTACGCAACGCCGCCACGTACGCAGCGTACGCAGTACTAAAACTCATATTTTTTAGAAGTTGTGTCATTAATACGAAAAGACAATACACTTTTCTTATTATCGGATAAATGTGTATGTGTTGTACGGTGTGCGCTCACTACGTGTTAGTTGTGTGCGCGCGCCCTGCAATTACACACTTTACGTGCACGATCGCGTATACAACACAGTGGTGCCTTCTTACCGACGTGAAGTACGTCGAGTACTAGGCTGGCGTTGCGCGGAATAGCTGCGAAGCATTCTCTCAAAATCGTGCATTCTACACTGACACTATATATGAGCAAAGAACTGCTAATCGGCCCGAAGATGGGAAAACCTGGCTAATAGAGGGAAAAAAAGGCCTTGCGAGTAGAACGCGTAAATCACTGCCGGGTGAGCTCGAATACGATGATGCAGGGGCTGAATGATTTTGATTATATACGACACGTACCGGTGCTTTCTATGCTGTTGCACGAAAACACTCCACGAAGTATTTCAGCGCGCCACGCTCGGGCCTGCCACGCACGAACAGTTTCGGAAAGGTGGGCCCGCAACATTTTACTGCATGCAAACCATAAATACGCGTTAGGTTTACGCCGGGGCTACAAGTCCGCGCAGACGCGAACCAGCGCTGAGAGCACGCCGCGGAGCGCCTGCTGTTTTGTTTGCCGCATACTGGTTTGTTTGCCCCATAAATTTGACGTCGCTTCCGCCACACTTCTCGCAATGCATTGGGATAGGATAAGGCCTCTCCTCAGTTTTTCCTTCCTACATGGCTGCGCACCACATTGCTTCCCCTCGCTACCTTGACGTCACGTAAAGCCGTGTTTGCGTCAAAGCCACGTCGCCAGCAGTGTGGCGTAGGAGTCGCCGCGCCTGACTACCCAACGCCTCCTCTAAACAATGCCTGAGGAATGGCTCGCGCTCCCAGCGGAGTTGGCCTGCCTTCAGTATTGAGCAAGCGCCGCGCGGTGGCGCTCGCGACCGAGACTAAAAAGCACTGAGGTTTAGAGACCGGGAGGGCAAAATAAACTTTAAGCGGGTAGACTTAACTAGAAGGAGGTTATCTGATTGGTGGCTAAAGTCAAGGCACGAGTGAAAATTAAACTCTTCACTGCAAAGTACGAATTCTCAAACTCACTTTTTAAGGAAAAAAATAAATATAGTTTTTGGTTCATTAGGTATTACGGCTTGGTGGCGCTAGCCACCGCCCGATCTAAAGGGTACAGCCATATCCATCCATCCATCCATCCATTATCACGGTGACGGGCGGTACCAGTTAAGCGTTCTTCATCTGCGGCCCATAGGGGCGCGTCAATCGAGAGTTGTTCGAGATCTGCAACTGTGCACCGCCGTTTCGGAGGCAATGCAAAGTGTTGCGTTGTTGCACCGTCCGCCACAGGTGACGCTAGCGACCGAGACCATTTTCAAAATGAAAGAGGGAAAGGGTGTGGCAGTTGTTTTTTTTTCTCATGCGGCAGACATCTTCCTAGAGGAGGCGTTGGACTACCACGACATCTATGGTGACGTCACGCCGAGCCATGCATGCGCCGCGCAGCAGCTGTGTGGACACCACGCCATGTTTAAAATTGGGGTCGCCTAGCAACTGTTTACGTGATGAAACACGTCGCAAATAGTTACTGCACATGTGGGTGCCTTCGGAGTCACTCTAAAGGAGCCGCGGCCCATCGCTCCGAGACAGTTCTGGCAAAGGGGCGCCCGAAGAAGGTCCGTACGCCCGAAAGAGAATATACCTATCGTGGGTCTCAACGTGTCGCCGATCGAGAACGTAGCCGTCGACGACGAATCGATCCAGCCTTCGTTGACAACGAGATACGTAGGACCGATCGTCCCGGGGTCGAGCTCAACCAAGTAAAATTTAATAAATTTAAGAAGCTTGTACTGACCTCGAAAGACTTGAAGCAGCCAAGCTGGTCAATGTAATGACCATGTGTTTAGAAAAAATGTTTAACGATTTCGAGTACTTCGTACTCAGCTATGGGAGAGCACTGATCCGTCCCGCTAAAGGATAACACAAATGAAACTTACATCTGTGGAAATTCGGCGGAGTTGAACATGATAAGCTAAGGAAAAGCCTATCAGAAACCAGGGTCAGAACGAGAATCAGCCAAGTTCAGACCTACACATCCTCCACCCCCTTAAAGGTAACCTGAAGAGGGAGGGTAACCTGAAGGGGGTGGAGAATGAAGGTCCATCGCAGCCTCCCCCCACCCCTTTTCATTGAGTCAATGTAAGGGGTAGACTTCGAATATCGGGTTGCCAGGCGATACTGCCAAAATCTTGCGATGCTTCGTGCTTCAACAATTACAGACACGTTAGTTTGTTTTCGCCCAGTATTCTTGAGAGAAAATTTTATTTTAAAATTCAATTCTGTCAATATTAGGCCACTTCCATGAATTTAAACAACCAGAAAAGCAGAAATAGGACGAAGAAACTAGCAAAAAACCACACGAACACAGCGAAGAACCACCACACAAGACGAGCGCTAGAATATCGGGTTAAGCACTTCTCTTGTGTGGTTCTCCCAGATAGCTACGTTACAAGAAAGTAGGATGAACCAGTTTTCTTTATTAACGATTTCATTCTCGCCTGGTTCATCTTGGCCCTGCCAGATGGCACCATCTTCCCAGCATCTCAGGTTTAGTGCTACACGGTGTCCGGTATGATGATGACGCGATGAAGTTTGCAGACAGACTACTTCCTTATGCCTAAGAAGGGCGGCCAACGTCGTTGACCCCCCTCCCCGTGCGCGACTAGCAAATGATTGATATGTGGGTTTTAACGTCCCAAAATCGCCATATGATTATCAGAGATGCCGTGGTGGAGTACTCCGGCATTTTGGACCACCTGGGGTTCTTCAACGTGCACCCAAATATGAGCACATGGGCATACAGCATCTTCGCCTCCATCTAAGATGCAGCCGCCGCAGCCGGGATTTGATCCCGCGTCCTGCGGGTCAGCATCCGAGTACCTTAGACACTAGACCACCGCGGCGGCGCGCGCCTATGCAAAGAAGGCGCGCAGAGTGGAGCGCAGCCTTTTACCCTTTCTTGTGCTGCTGTCTGGCGATAGTGTAGGGTATTGGTAGGTGCCAGAACAATTGGTACTGCCAGAACGAAAGCCTCCCAAATCAGGGTCGTTTGGTGACTAGGGAAGAGCGCATGTCTCACGGCATCACGAGAAAGGTGGACTCACGTGTCGGCGAAAAGGAAACCGGGCCGACCTTCTTCATTATGCCCTGGCGCATGTGCCCTTCCCTAAAGGACAAACTGCCAAACGCCTCGAATCTCGGAGGCTTTTTTTTCTTTTCTGGCAACACCGCTTCCCTACCAAAGCGGCAGAGAGCATCCCAGGAAAATGCAAACTACGCCTTGCCTGCATATCTATTTAGTTATGTTTCAGGCCATGGAGAAAGAAAAAAAATAGGAGGGAGCGTGACGTGATTCCGCCAGCCTCGGCAGTCAACGCCCTCTGCCGCTGCTCCTCCAGGCTAGCGAGCGTTGTCTCGAGGGTGCGATTAGTGCCCCGCAGCCGTTACGACCAATGCAAGCAGATCAATATAGCAGTATCGTGTCACCAGGGCAATTACAGCAAGTGCTAAGTCTGTGCTGTGTTGTCGTCGTATAGTGAGTAACAGTAATTGACATGCAGGACACGTGACCAGAAGTAATAAATAAATAAATAAATAAATAAATAAATAAATAAATAAATAAAAGAAATAATTATTACGGTGGTGTTCGAAACGATGATGATGATTTTCTGCACAAAATACCGGGAGAGCAATCCACACTATTGAGTTTCCTAAATTTAACTTGAGGGGACTCTGGCGTGGCGATCATTCAGCCACCATGGGAATGATGAGTAGTGAACAAGTTTGCCTAGTCTCCGTGCTTGCGGGCTTCGACCGCACCTGTGGCTTTGTTTATTGTTGTTTCAGTCTTGTTTCGAATAAGAGAACAGACTGCTGTGAGTTTCATGAGCTGATTTGAATAGGTGAGCCTAAAAAGGTGAAGGTGGTGAAACATAACTGCTGAGCCTTTGCTCAACTTCGTCTGTCGGCAAAGTGTTTTCAGGTTACAAGTTGTCAAACGGAGCCGAAAGAACAAAGATTAAACAAATCCGTGTACTACCCATCACTCCCATGCTCGCTGAAACGCCGTGCGTTGCAGCTCCCACAGACAGTGGCAGAGTTCGCTCTAATGTATTTACGGGAAACGGTAATTCACGCCGCAGTCCCAGCCCGTGGGTCACGGGATCTCGCCTTGCCCAATCAAGTGTTGGCGAGCGTGTTTTAAATCTAGCGGCCGGTTGGCCACACCCATCTGATCTCACATACTGCTAACACCGTGCATCTTATTAGCAGCATGGCTTCGACATCCGACGGTGTTTGCGTGAAGCTGGCAAATTTTTATGTTCATTTTTCTCGCACAAATTTACTTGGCTTCGAGACGACTATGTCAAACTCTCCCCTAGTTTGTATTATTCCTCCGTAGACTAACTGAAAGACTCGCACCTTGGCTTGGTCCCTTGGTGGCTGACGGCCGCGACTCCTGGCTGTTGGTATCGCGTACCATCGCTGCCTGAGAATACGGAACCGACGGCGACCGGGGTTGCTGCCTGCCTATTGGTCGTCCCTGCTGGTGACGTACATGGTCGCTGTTGGTCACCCCGTCCACGTTCCTAGCACGCTCAGTGTCGGCGTTTGGTCCGGCGCTCTGCACGCGGAACCGTAAGACACATTGTTAACGCCTGACCACATGTACGCGTCGCAGCGCCTCCATGCGTAGCTTCCTGACGCGCTGCGATGCGCGTACGTGTGGCCAGGCCTTTAGAAGCGGTAAAAAACGTTGGCGTACCCTCGACCGAGTCGCACCAGGATGGGGCCAAGCATAGTTGGTCGTCACTCGGCTGGCCAGGTATTCCAATAGGACTTGTTTTCGGGCTAGTTGGTGCATACTTGGGGCAGAAGACTGAGGCGCAAAAAACATAACGTGAAGCGCTGTCCTGTCTTCTCTCCTGCTCTTCCTGCTTCACGTTATGTTTTTTGCGCCTCAGTCTTCTGCACCAAGGCTGGCCAGGTCTTGACTGGGCAGACGTGCATTCTCATGCCGAAGCACTAAGGAATCAGGTTATCATGTAAGTCTTGAGTATTGGTTCAATACCAATTGGGTTTGATTGCGAATCGCTTAGCAATCACAAACTTAAATGGCTAAATGTCCAACGCTTGTCCTGTTTCCTTCCCCCGTGTGTTCCCTTTTTTGCGCTGCCCACCAATTATGTCTTAATTAGCCTAGCTTGTTCAAATTGTACTTGTAGACCTTGCATATTCAAGGATTGGGACAGCAGAACTTGGCCGGCACTCGGTTGGCCAGGGCTTGAGCAGGTACAGGCTTTGAGACCAAGGGTTGGTCTGGATTAGCTTGCACCGGGGCTAGCTTAATATCCTAATTAGCACTATAAACACGCAGACTTAGTTAAACCTAGTTATGTTAACTAGGCTCATCTTTATGAGCTCGGCATGGCTTGGCAATCAAAAGTTTCACCTCGGTATAATTAGGCTTATTCAATTAGCTTGATTGTGCTTATCTAAGTGTAAGGAAGAAGCATTACCCTGAAATATTACGGTTTAACGAAAGCAAACGACGCCTGAACGTCAGCCCAAATAAGGCCAATGCATCCGAGAATGGGTTGATTGGCCTTTGGTGATGCGTCTCGCTGAATGCGCTCACCCTTTGCCTTAAACCTGTGCAGTGGCAAAGTTTTGAAGCCCGTGATGTCGTGTTACATCGGGCCGATGTGCCTTCAACCGCCACGCACTGCTGCCAAGGACATTCGTAGTTTCGTATTAGCTTTGACATCAGCTGCAACACTTGAATATTTCTGTATACCGCTCAATATGCTAAAATGCTTAAAAAAGAAAGGACACAATGACAAGAACGTCTTGTTTACTGGTATACTTTCATGCCTCCTTCTCAATGTCACGTAAAGTCTATAAGCAAATTTCATGGCACTCATGAACACACTGGCACAATGCAATACAATTATGGGCTGATACACATACTTCCAAATTTTGGTCTGGTATATGAAATTAATCTATCAAGCAGTAGGTGTTGCAACTTATGAAATGACTGAAGTGCGCTATGCGTAGAGCAATACATTCAGGACAGCATGACTTGCGCAGCTGTCACGGCGTTTCTTACATTTGATGTGTGAAATATTATGTGCCGCCTACTAAAGCGCCTAATTCACATACCATTATTCGAAGGCACTCGGTATTAGGTCCCAACGAAGAAAATGTAACGCGTTTTGTGCGAGGTTTTGTAATCAATTGAAATGAGCCTGTAAGATAAGTATTAGAATAATATACCGTCAGTCACGTTTCATTTTTACGCCGAAAGAATGAAATCACAGACTCCAAATGTGGGCGCGATCCGTTTTTGCGTGCATCTACTTCAATAACAGAAGAAAAGTAATACTTTTCGCTTTGTTTGTGGAACACGACACGTCGAGTGACCCGCCAAACATCATAGTGTCTTCAACACAGCAGTTGATTACAGTCAGATGGGGTACACTGAGTTTAAGTCAAGGTATAATGGCAATGCCGAAGGTTCAATTCATCCTATGAACAACTCAACGTGTTATCATTTGTCCATTGGGTAATATATTTAGCATAAAAAGTTACGTATACACAAACATAGCACTGCCGCTGAAGGGTTTAAAACCAAGCATTCAATTATGGCCACTCCTTCTGGCATTGCCCTTTCGCAGGCGCAGCTGCAGGTTCTTTACGTGGAGACAGGCTCATGCGTGTGTTGCTATCCAAGGCCAACATGGCGACTACCAGTGCGTGAACCGACCGATGGCGTCTTCAGACCTGTCTTACCTTCGAAGCCATGTGGACGACAGTTACTCGTACCGCATTCGCGATCCGAGTCCGTGGAAGAAAACGGGGTCTTCAAGATGGCCGCCACCGCCACTCTCTGCTGACCAGTGTATGCGTTCTTGTTCTTGCTCCTCTTGGTCGGTGGCCGCTACCCACTACTCAAGGAGATCGGTCAAGGTGGAGATGCGGATTGAAAAACGAAAGCACTCGTAGAAAGGTGTCTTTGGAATAACTATAGCTTTAGGCATAAGCTTAAGGTCGGAGAACAAAATACACGCCCGTGTTGGTTTTCTGTCTCCTATGAAAGAAGAAAACGCCCACTGCGGGCAGTGGACGTCTTTCTCCTCAGCGAAAACCGGCTGCATAGAGTTTCCTACACTTACCTAGATAGAAAACTGGCGCTCCGAGCTGTCGCACGCGTTTTGCACAGGACATGTGACGTACAGACTGAATGAACTGTAACAAACACCCGGTAACGTCCCTAAATCCGCTGATTATACGTTCGCACTGTCCTTTGATGCAAGAACTTCCAGTGGACTGAATGTCTTTGGTGGACAATTGCGTTTGCTGGCCCGTTTTTCAGTCAATTTTAATTTTGCTGTGCTTTCTATTCATACAATATAATAAGCGTACATGTAATTAGAAGAAACCAAAAAAAAACTAGGCCTGCCCGGAACTCGTCGCAGAAATGTTTTTTTATGGGTCATAACTGGTGGAAAATTGAATCGCATGCGCTGAAAATTCCTGGTTCAAGTCTTCCGACCCATGGACATGCGGTTTCTAGTTATTGAGTGATAGTTTATGTTCGCGCTCATTATTAACTTACGGGGTAAACACAGCGCTAGCATCAGTCTAGACGCTACGTGACTAATCTTGAAGACGCGTCTTCATTCCCTACACATGGCGCTAGTACTTCAACGGGGTCTAATTGCAGGTACACTGGTGTGAGTGCTCGTAAAATTGTAGAAATTCATACGGAGAGTCCGTCTCCGATGATCTTATTCCAGCTAGTTTTTAGGTATTCCCGTGCGTGGGTCTATCGGTGTTTTTTGTTTGCACGTGAATACAAATGTTATTCTGTGTGTGTGTGTGTGTGTGTGTGTGTGTGTGTGTGTGTGTGTGTGTGTGTGTGTGTGTGTGTGTGTGTGCGTGCGTGTGTGTGTGTGTGTGTGCGTGCGTGCGTGTGTGCGTGCGTGTGTGTGTGTGTGTGTGTGTGTGTGTGTTTACACATGCAAAACTGAAAACGACATTTAGCAGTGCAACGAACAAAAGGGGGAGTGGCTGAAGAGAGGAGGTGGTGGTGGTGGAAAACGTGTATTAATATATTTACATTGCGAAGTAGAGATGGGGCGAGAACTTACCTCTCGCATCTTGGTCGTTGCTCTGTTGAGATTCGTAATCATGGCATACGGACACGCCTAATCCTAATCTCTCCAAAACTGAATGCTCTCAAGGTTGGGGGAGGGGGGGTGATGAACTCTCTTTTTGCCTGGCTGCGTCAGTGCACCGGTATACCACACGTTTCGGTTTCGCTGGTTAACCATATATATATATATATATATATATATATATATATATATATATATATATATATATATATATATATATATATATATATATGAAGTGCTTGGGCGATGAACTTTAAAGGACCATTCACACATAAATTTTGCATCTTGTATTTCGGTGTTGCAGTAGGTAGCCAACCGCCCCCTCATCACGGCTGGAAAGCTTGTTGACTCGAATGTGCAACGGTTAATTATTCAGAAGCGGTTTTATAGCCCTCACTTGCAGTTTCGGTGCCAGACAGCACCGAGTGGTGCGGAACACAAAGTGTTAGTTGTAAACATAGCTGCACTCGTAAGCCCACAAAATCGTGTGCTCATGAACACCGTTTTGGCAACTCTTAGGCGGAAGCTTCCTGGGTGCTCCTTTCTCGGGTGTCGCATATATGCGTGACCTCCCTCCCTGCCATTCCCCCAAAAAAAGAAACAACAATGCACTGCAGTGCCGGGGCTAGGACATCAACTTTAGTGCTCTCCTGCGCGAATGTGTCCCCTCCTTTTTTTTAAATTGAATTGAATTGTTTATTTTCAACATAATACATATTGATAGACGGTACGGCTAAAGGAGCACTTCACTGCCTGACATTGGCCCTACCACCCAAGCCCTGTCCAACAGGGTTGTGGCTATCATTAAGAAATTATACACTAGAAAGCGGAAGCTCTGCACGGAAATAAAGAAAAAAGAAACATGACATAGCGCTATTTGCAAGGGATGACGACATACATACAGGAAAAGTACAATTGAGTTTTTTTTTTAATGAATAAGTCTGCTGTGAGAAAGCGCTTGCAATAATCGTGGCAGTCAAACATATGCGTGAGCGGGGTTTCTTTTCCGGGAGGGGGGGGGGGGCGAAAGTTCGCCTAGCGCCCCCTCTTCCAATCGTGTCACCGCACGCGTACGCCTATATGCAGTCAACACAAGCTCGCCACGAGTGGTTAGCTGTTGACACGAAAACCAAAGCCGCGTTTATTTCGCGTGCAGTGGCTCGACGTGCACTTGAGAATCGATATTAAATATGCTCTAGTCTATATTATCCGTAGATATTGCGTACAAGATAAGTGTGTGTCGACACAAATCTGTCCCACAAGTCATCTCGCCTTCAAAATTTCGTGTCAGTAGTGTTTCATTGAAGCCCGATTCCATTATCATGAAAGCTCGCTTCGCAATATTGTGGTTTTTGCTACGCACAAACCATACGCTTTGATGCCACCCACCACGGTGGTATAGCTGCAAGGGCATTTGGCCACTGGACCGCAGGTCGCGGCATCGAATCCCGACCTCGGCGGCTGGATTTTCGATGGAAGCGAAAATGCTTCAAGCCCGTTTACTTACATTTAGGGGCATGCCCCGCCGCGGTGGTCTAGTGGCTAAGGCACCCTGCTGCTGACCCGCAGGTTGCGGGATTAAATCCCGGCTTTTCCGATGGAGGCGAAATGTTGTAGGCCCATGTGCTCAGATATAGGTGCATGTTAAAGAACGCCAGGTGGTCGAAATTTCCGGAGCCCTCCACTACGGCGTCTCTCATAATCATATGGTGGTTTTAGGACGTTAAACCCCACATATCTCTCTACATTTAGGTGCACGTTAAAGCACCCCAGGTGGTAAAGATTTCCGGGGCCCTTTATCACTACAGCGTCTCTTATTATTATATTGTTGTTTTGATACGTTAAACCCCAACAACTAGTACTACACTCTCATGATTTTTTTTTCTGTTTGTCTTTCTTTCTTCGCGATTCCCGCAGTATAGTTGAGCAGCTGCAGCGCCACATTTCCCTCTGCCATAAATGGTAGGAAAATGTATACCGGCAAAAAAGCAATCGAGGCGCCTCGACGGTAATCGCGTGATTCTCGGGAGTTGACGAGCGGGCGGCACGGACAATTGACTTGCTTGGCCGCGACGCACGCTCAGCTCGCTCGGTGGTCAGTTTGTTCCGCGTTTGTACGGACTGTATACATCTGGGTTCCCACATGGCGCGACCACGTATACCGAGTGTGGCGTGATGCGACGGCATCGCCGACGCGCGCCCACTTGTGCAAGGTTGTTTCCTCCCGGCGCGTTCATTGTAGTCGCATCGTCTCGTACTCGTCGGCGCCACGCGCTTTTTAAGGGCGAAGCCCCTTACGTCGTGGGTCGTGCGGCCATGATGTGTGTAGTAGTAGCAGTGAGTCGTAGTAGTAGGTGGCCTCCCTCCACGGCCGCACTAGAGGAGCGACACGTGCGCACCCATTTGAATTGAGTAAGAAACCCACGCACGTTATTCATAAAGAAAAAGATAGTTGTTCCTGATGAAATAACCTACAGAGAGGAGAGTCGGTGACTTAATCCCCAATAAAATTTGCCTTGAATTTGATGCTTACTAAACCGATTGGCCCCGCATCTGCATGTTACACCGCAAATGTCGCCGAAAAACGATACCCTTGCGTCTGGAGAGAGTGAACAAAACGTTTATTAGATGTTCTGTGCTAGAAAATCGGTGAATGGTATTCTGAAGGCGCTGCGTTAGAGCGCCTCGAGCGTGCAGCGGAGGCGAATGAGCGCATCAAGTCACGCACGTCACACGTGAAACATTAGCGATATCTGGCAGTTATCCTAGAAAACGGGGCGCGCGCCCGTCTCTGAGGTGATAAGGTGTAGAACGCAAAGCGACCGGTAGGTGCCACCACTGTGTCGTCTTAGCAAAGCGTTGGAAACACTTGTCGTTTCGTGCAAGCGCTGCATGGCCAGCGCACCGTTATAAAGGCTACGATCCTTAGAATTACGTATGTATGCCTTTTCTAGTAACAACTATAGATATATAATATTGACGTGTTTTTATGTTGCCTCAGATATGCGAAATCATTGCTTTTTGATTGGCAATCGCACAAGTATGAACGCTGAATTTTGAGAGCAATATTGGTGGGCGCAGCGGATGGGGTCGGCCGTTTGGAGTATCGTTTGGTCACTTTGGTGTCATGGAGACCGTTAAGGATGGACAGACAGACAGACAGACAGACAGACAGACCAAAATTTTTGCGTCGAAGATCCCCAAGAAAGGCTATCGTCCTTTAAAAAAACAGTAACAGGAGGACGCACTTCGAGCACTATTTGACCAGAAAAGTTTGCCACGTTAATCTCGCTGGGCGTAACTTCTTTCGCTTTAGAAAGGTTTAGCGAGGGTTGGGCCGCAGTGCCATAAACTAGGGGTGGTGAAAGGTGGAACTAGACACGAAGCGGAGGCCGTAAGAAAGTGCGCGCGTGCGGCCCCTCTAGTCCGGCCGTGCCACCTCTCGTTTAGTCCTTGTGTAGTGGGGAATTCGCAAGGCACCGACTAGTGGGACCATCTCTGAGTGCGAAGCGTCAGCGTGTGCACGAGCTGTAGACGCTGGGCTGCTCGAGCATTGGTGTCCGTACCGGCTGCCTGCCTACTGCCTGGCGTCGCTATTAAACTCCCTTGCACTTGGAATGTCCGCTGGATGCCGGCACTTCTAATATTAAATATATGATAAAAAGATGCGAGATGTCGTTATGTGGACGTGTTCACTAGATGAACGCACGAATGCACAGACGCACGGACGGAGAGACACACATGCACAGACGGACGGACGGATGCATGGACGGATGAATGCATGGACAGACGCATGAACTGATGGATGCGCGGACGGGCGGATGGACGGACGGACAGATGGAAACGCGGACGGATTGACGGATGCTTCGCCCCACTCATCATCATGCACTCCGTGGATGTGCATGATTTTTTTTTTCGCGAACTGCGCGTCGCTCGATGATATCCTGACGCATGCGCAGTAAGTGCGGGCGCTGTTGAAGCTAGTAGAGCACAATCTGCCGTGCTGAGAATGCTCCGAATAGATTTTAGGGGCGAAGCTGCTTATAGCGGCACCCGTTCGCCCCTCGTAGTCGTAGTGTGAAACAATTGTTACATTTCGACCTCCAAGAAGGTGCCGGTAGGAGATTTCTTCTGTGCTTTGTTTAACAATAAAAAAGTGCTCAATGTACATGCCAATGGCTATTGATAGGGAATGTGAGACAGGAGCTTTTGGCTTTTAGTCAACGCGCACGCTGCAATCCCCATTAGCAGCCACTGGCATGTACATTGAGCACTAACTGACAAGAAAGGGTTGCTAGGTCATACTCACTGGGCGTAACCTCCTTAGTTTTAGAAAGGTTTACCGAGCGTTGTGCCGCAGTGCCATGAATACAGTGAACTAGTATATACCATGAACACGAGGTGGTTAAAGGTGGGAAGTAGACCCGAAGCGCAAGCCGTAAGAAAGTGTGCGTGTGCCACCTCTTGTTTAGTCCTTGGAATTTCCGCTGAATGGCGATGCTTCTATATGAGGAATATATGATGAAAAGATGCGAGATGGTGGTACTTGGAGTGTTGAATAGATGGACGAACGGACACACAGACAGATGCATGGATGGACGCATGAACGGACGCAGGGGCTGATGCATGGACGAACGCATGAACGGTCACACAGATGGACGCATGGACGTACGGAAGCAAGAACGAATGGACGGACGGATGCTTCGTCCCACTCTCCATCATTCACTCCGTGGATATGCTGCCATTTTTTTACCCCTAAAAGAACTCCCTGTGTGTAATACGTACCGGGATGGACCCAACATGTGTGTAGAGTCAGTTACAACCTAAAAATAAATACGCGCCCCTTCTCCAGTACTGTAGCACGCCTGTCGTTCATCTGTGTAACAGAGCAATGATTGGCGATTTCTGTTCGGGCTATAAGCACTTTTTCGCTCATAATGCAAACACTGCGCACATTATGAATTAAAAGCCCGTCGCTTCTTGTTAAATTGTTACGTTTGGCTGAGCAGTGAAGTCAGATTTTTTTATGAAATTTGCAAAGAAGCATAAATTTTCGACCGAGAACTATCGAAATGAACACATTCCTGTGCGGCTAAGCAATACGCCATAAATACGCGATGGGTCCGGACATCCTGTAAATAAGTACCTGACTGGCGACGCAGGAACGCGATTTGTTTTACAAGTCTGATTCAGCGTGGCACTCTCGGGACGGCTTTAAGCTCTCTCATAGTAGATTACCCTGCGCTCTAAATCGTTACCCCCTTTTCTAACCCCCCCCCCCAGACGCAAGGGCTCTAAGCTCTCCCATAGTAAAGTACCTGGTACTCTAAATCGTTACCCACTTTTAGGGGCGAAGCTCCTTAGGGCGTGGGCTGTGCGTCCCCTGTATGTAGCCACCTCTAGTTTAGTTCTTGCAGTGTTCACTAGATGGCGGTACCGTCCCCTGTATGTAGCCACCTCTAGTTTAGTTCTTGCAGTGTTCACTAGATGGCGGTACCGTCTCCTGTATGTAGCCACCTCTCGTTTAGTTCTTGTAGTGTTTACTAGATGGTAGTACTTGTAGCTGATGATGAAAAGATGCAAGATGTTATAAACTAGAAAGCGGTACTTGCAGTTGATGAAAGACGCGAGATCTTATAAAATAGGAATGATGTCACATATGGCGCGTGTGATTGGTTGAAGGCAATCGTTCGATTTAGTGCGGCGACGTACGCTAGGGGGAGCGATGTAATAAAATCGAGTGGGCAAAATGTACATAGGATTCATGGTTTACCAGGTTTACCTCCGGAGCTTCGCCCACTCATCATCATTCACTTCGTGGATATGGCGGCACTTTTTTTTTCTAACCCCCCGGCAGAGAGACGCAAGGGACGGCTGACTGCTCTCCCATAGTTGAGTACCAAGTACTCGAAATCGTGAAACATTTTTTTCTAAACTCCCATAGTGGAGTACCAAGTACTTTAAATCATTAACTGCTTATTCTAAACACACCAACCCTCACGCGTGGGGTCTGTCAAGGGTGCCCCGTCAACCCTGTTCTGTTTATTCTTGAATTAGAACCCTTCTTAAAAGCCGGAGAACGCGACCCACAGATTCGAGGCTTATCTCTACCTGGTAACACTCAAGTAAAGATCACTGCGTATGCAGACGACATTACTCTATATGTACATAATGAACAGTCGCTGCATCATGCATGCTCTTGATACTTCCCATCATTTCGGCATTATCTACGGTGCAAGGTTAAACTTTTCTAAAAGCCAGTACTCCTAAATGCGAAGCATTTCTTAGCGAACTTCGGCACTTTGAGCGTATCTATCTATCTATCTATCTATCTATCTATCTATCTATCTATCTATCTATCTATCTATCTATCTATCTATCTATCTATCTATCTATCTATCTATCTATCTATCTGTCTGTCTATCTGTCTATCTGTCTGTCTGTCTGTCTGTCTATCTATCTATCTATCTATCTATCTATCTATCTATCTATCTATCTATCTATCTATCTATCTATCTATCTATCTATCTAGCTGCCTACGAGTTTTAGCTCTCCTGGCCATTTCGATGATTGCATCGATATCGAAGTTGGTATGGCATAACATGACTGTACGAAGAACATATTTGACTATATAGTCATAACATGAAAATCATGTTATGTACGTCATGAATGTCATGACTTACATTTCAGGGCCTGCAGCTCTTGCGGTGGTTTCGTTCACATGGCATGTTACAAAACTTGTGTGGTATGACATGATTGCATGGCGAACACAAGCGACAGACCCCAACGTGAAAATCGTGACATGCGTGTCATGTAGGAACATGACTACATGCCACGCTTATGATGCGTTGGCGGCCGTTTCGCAAGCTTCACTTATACCAAATTTTGTATTGCGGGACTTGAGTGGGTGCCGAAGGTATGCACTGGTTAAAATATGATAAACATGAGATGCGTGTCATGTGAGAGCATGACTACATGCCACAGTCAAGGTGCCGATACATTTCGACGTGACGCGGTGCGCGTGCTCGCCGGCGTTCATTTCGTTGCGTGACGCCGGCGTTGCCACGCCAGGCGCTAGTCCTGCCATATACTCGCAGGCGCGCACCGCGCTGCGTTGCTTTGACGCATTCGCGTTTCAGTGCGTACGGTACCCCTCCATCAAGAAAAGTGGGAGATGCAGTGATGTCTGGGTAACGCATCGTGGCGAAATGCAACATGTCGCATTTCGCGCTGGTTGCCGTCACGCCGCACCGATGGACGCTATTCGTGCCTGGCGTCAGACTATACAGTGCTCACGTTTTGCTGACGTTGCGTCGCTGTGCCCAGCGCGCGTGCGCGTTAGCCCTACATTGGAGTATATTGGGTCCTTCATTAGGCGCTCGCGACCGTATTGCTAGCTCCACATATACCAAATTTGATGTTCCGTGGCGTCAATGGATGACGAAATATATGACTAGTGCAAACATGATAATTTTGACACGCGTGTCATGTAAGAACATGAGAACATACCACGCTCATAGTGTGCTAACGGCTGTTTCGCTAGCTTCACATATACTAAATTTGGTATCACGTGACATGAATAGATGACGAAGATAAACGACACATCCGAACATGATAATCATGACACAAAAGTCATGTACGGCATATTTACCTGCAGCTCCTAACGTTCTGCTAATTTTGAAGTGACATATCAACATTGCTCATTCGTGCTTCGCATATGATCGATTCTCACTGTACGTGGGATCTGCCAATTTTTTTCATAGGCAACCCCGATGGTTGTATCATCATCACGTCGCCTTTACAGTGGTCTTCTAATATTACAATACTGGGCGTCATTTTCGGTGCACTTCGTGTGCGTGACAGCATCCAGTCATCTGTTGTAAGAACTCTTCAAAATGACGTAAAGGGGGCCAGACACTTCGACTTCCTCCTCTTGGAAAGCCGATACCTATCTCAAACAGTATACATACCTCGGTAAGTTTTGGTTCCTTTTCCATTTTGTCAAACCACCACTCCACGTCTACAGGGAAGTGCAAAGCTGCATAAGTTCATTTTTCTGGTATGGTGGCACATAATTGTTATCGCGTCCGGCGTTGGCTCAACCACGACATCAAGGCGGTTTTGCATTCCCCGACGTTTCCATCACGGCTTCCGTCTGGTGCCTTCTCACTTTATTGCGAACCAATGACGGTACGCCCGCTCAGACACTGGCTCGCTACCAACTGGGGCCATCACTACGTGCCTTCCTGCCGGCTAGCCAAATTGACCAACGTCCCCAATCAATTGAATTACCATCTTTGTATCAAGCCCTTCTCGCATTTCACTGACGTTTGGAGGCTACTTGCCCACAGATAGAGGTGGCCGAATCTAAAGTGGTGGACACAATGGCCGTCCTTCTACGACCTTTGGTGCTCCACCATTGTCAATCTCTAATGAACCGCCCTTGGAAACCAATAGCTGCAGCAGTGTTGCCAGGACATCCCCGGGACTTTGTCTGATGGTGGTTAGGCTGGGGCTTCCCACGCGAGATCGGTTGCAGCGATGGCAAGTGGGTTGAACTTCCACTTGCCCCAACTGCGTCATGGTTGAGACCAATCGGCATGCGAAGATTGAATGTGTGGTCTCCCTCGTTTTTTTTTTTTTTGGCGTGCGATCCATGCTGGTTTTCGGGGACAGGGTGTGGGAACATTTATGTCCAACGGCCGATTTCCGCGTGGACACTTCTCGGCTCTTTAAATAGTTGCGGGGCTGTTCAGCCTTTGGCCAAACCAATGCGAGGCCGTATAACTGGGAATTGCCGCCAGCGTGCTTTGTGGCTGATACTGAGGCGAATGAGACGTAAGATCTTCGCGTTGCTTTCCGACGAGCTTTTCTTCTCCGGGGAGCACGATTTTCTGCGGAAGTCGTGCCCTTTGATCAAGGTTGAACGCGAAAGGATACAACTCATTTTTCGGCCGACGAGGTGCTAAGCAGCGCCGGTTGAGTCGTTATATATTATTTTATTTGTTACAAATCGTGTTTAATTGCATCTTTTGTACCGCGCTATATTATTCCATGTATCATGATATCGTATTGAGTTCTTGTGCACATGTACGCCAACCTTAATTACCATGTAAATTAGAGCAATGATGTCTTCACAGTGATGTAGTCAAGTTTGCCATGGTACACAGATGCGCTGAAGTGTCTGTGCCTTATTACTGGAATCTTATGAAGCCTTTGTCTTCTGGTACACAGTGTAAATAAAATTTTTCAAAACGCAATAGATGCTCCTCACGAAGTATGAGACTCACAGGACAGTCATATGCTCTCTAATGATAGAGTACCAAGTATTCTAAATCGTTAACCACATTTTCTAAACACGTCCCATAGTTAATTAAGAAATGCTAAAAAGCGTTAAACACTTTTCCCAAACCAACATTTCTCAATATTCTGCCTGGGTAGGATGGCGACCGCTGAGGGCGGAGCTTGCATTTATTCTTAGGCTGTAACCTACTATAGACTGCATGCGGAATGCGGAGGGATCAGCTCTTTGACACACATCCCCTGAATATGTCCTGCGTTGCAGAGCTGCTGTCAAGCAGACTGGTGTAACGCTGCTAACAACGACCCCAGCTGGGGCGAGCTTTAGCTATAGGCTGGGCGGAGCCTGCGCGCCGCGACGTCGCTATACCGGCGCCCCATTATGTCGACGGCGCCTACCGCTGTTTACCACTATTGAATAGGTCTTTAGGATGTGCTGCGCGGTGACGCTGCAGGACGTGACGTGCGCGAAGCGAGCGTCCATGAAGCCGTGCACGGATTCACCAGGGGTTACGTTGTGACATTGATCCTCCGCGAGATTTTTGTCCACGATGGACGGACTAAAGGCTCGTTCACACCGAAGGCGGGTCAGACAAAGCGGCGAGGCAGCAACGCGGCAGGCAGCAAAACCTCCTCTCCAGACGGCAAAAGCGGGAGAAAAACCAGGCGGCAAGGGCAATCTCTCTCCAAGCTATTTTTGCCGCCTGCCGAGGCTCGCCGCTTTGCCGCAGCCAATCAGAACGCCGCGCAGCGGAGGCGCGGTGGTGGCGTGGGTGTACATTTTGGAGAAGCGCCGACACGTCATAGCGACACGTGCGCAAAATTGCGAAATGCCCGCCTCTACTGCCGCGCGGCAAAGAGGCATGCGGTCTGAACAGGTTCGCACACTCGCCGCCTCGCCGCTTTGCCGCGCCGCCTTCGGTGTGAATGAGGCTTAACACTCGGCTTAAGCAGCTGAACTGTTTAAAAAAAGAAAGTTAATCAGCTCCGCTTCGTGGACAACGATGAAAGAGCGAAGCTGGCGGAATTTCCTTTGCCACACTAACACATTACCATGTTTTGCAAGTCTTCCAGATATGCTGTAATGACTGCTCTTTGTTAAGCTTTGAGGCGGTTCAATACTTTTTACCGCATCGCTACCACGCCCCTCTTATTCAAAGGTTTGCAAAGAAGCCTTCGCTCAAGATGCTCCGACGTGTTGGATCACTGCACTTTTTTTTCAACACTGTTAATATTTGCGGGTATAGTAGTGTAGCCATCGCCTTCATTAACCACAAAGTATCACGTGACAGTGGTGTGACTACACTGAAGGTCAGGCGATTTGTTGCCTACTACGTTTTAGAGGCGAAGCTTCTCTTAGTATAACCTTGTCACTGGTCACGCGTAACCGAAAGAAGAAGAGACGAAGAAGAAAAGAAGGTGAAAAAACGGAGAACCGTTTTTCGTCTCAATTCTTAGATGGCGTTACTCTGCCACTACTCTCCGATTGGCTGCCGCGCGCGCGCTTTGTCTGAGTGTGCGAACGAGTGCCTCTCTGTCTCCTGGATAGAAGCCGTACGTGGCGGATCGTTGGTGGGGCATGGACGAAGCAGAGCGGCGGGCGCGTTGAATGCGCTTGCGCTCGGCTTCCTTGGCTCGCGTCTCGTCGGTGTTACTCACGCGTCGTCTGCATTTTCGGACGCGGCCGGACGGACGTACGCATGCATGAACGAACGGACACACGGATGAATGAACTGATGGACGTTTTGCCCCACTCATTATCACTCACTCCGTGGATATGCTGTGATTTTTTTCGTAGAATTTGTGTGTCGTGAGACTTACCGAATGTACGTCTCTTGTGCTCACCCATTCATGACGCTCATAAGCGTTACCACGTGTACCAGACGTGACAGGCTCGACCGAGTAGAGCATGCGTTCAAAGACGAGGCAGTGGCTTTCTTCTCTGCCTTCGCCACCCTTCCTACAGACGATACCTTCTCCTCGCCGCTTATTTTGTAAAATCACGATAACATAGTCAGCGCTAAGCACTCGAGCCTATCAGGAATTATTGCTTCACGGCTACAAGCTGTTATCGCTGCTTGCGAAATCGCAAACGCACTAAGTCAAGCGATCCAACGATCCAACCGACTAGACGACGTGCTATATACGCCGCCAAGTCCAGGCATACTGTGGTCCACGCACTAATCTGTACGTATCTATCAAATAGAAATGTTGGACCAGGCGACGCAGCTCCCGCGCGTTCCAATCAGAGCGACCCCATCCTGGACCTTGCACGCCAGCTCCTGTGTCTAATACACAATTAAAATCTCCAGTGAGTATATGACATGACGACCGTCTAGAAAATACACGTCCAGGTCACGGAAAAAAATGGCAGCATATCCACGGAGTGAATGATGGGGAGTGGGGCGAACCATTCGTCCGTCCATTCGTTCTTGCTTCTGTCCGTTCCTGCGTACGTCTGTGTAACCGTCCATGCGTCCATCCACCCGTCCGTGTGTGCGTCTGTTCGTGCGTCCGTCCCTGCGTTCGTCCATGCATCCGCGCCTGCGTCCGTTCATGCGTCCATCCATGCATCTGTCTGTGTGTCCGTTCGTCCATCTATTCAGCACTCCAAGTAACACCATCTCGCATCTTTTCATCATATATTCTCCATATAGAAGCACCGCCATACAGCGGACATTTTAAAGACTAAACGGGAGGTGGCACATGCACACTTTCTTACGGCTTGCGCTTCGGGTTTACTTCCCACCTTTAACCACCTCGAGTTCATGGTATATACTAGTTCTCTGTATTCATGGCACTGCAGCCAAACGCTTGCTAAACCTTTCTAAAACCAAGGAGGTTACACTCAGCGAGTATAACGTAGCAACCCTTTCTTGTCAGATCGTACTCAATATACGTGCCAATAGCTACTAATGGGGATCGCAGCGTGCGCGTTACCTAAAGGCCGAATGCTCCTGTCTCTCATTTCCCCTTAGCAGCCATCAACATGTGCATTGAGCACTATCTTTTATTGTTCAACAACGCACAGAAAAATCTCTCACCGGAACCACCATGGAGGTCAAAATCATAAGGACCGCTATTTCTGGTATGTGCCACTGGCGGTTACGTACTACGAGGGACGCACAAGCCACGCCTAAAAATAGTAAGACATCGCTGCTTGAGCTGGTCTATAAATACACAAAACGCGCAGCTTGCAGGATGATAGGCCACAGTCAAAAGCCAATACCCGCCCAATCCCGTCAATGCCTGTGTTTAGAAAAAAACTGGTGAACGATTTAGAGTACTTGGTACTCTACTATGGGAGAGCACTAGGCCGTCCCGTGGGCCTCACGACAGCAAGACGCCGGGGGGGGGGGGGGATTAGAAAAAAATGGCAGCATATCCACGGAGTGAATGACGGAGAGTGGGGCGAAGCATTCGTCCGTCCATGCGTTCGTCTGTGTGACCGTCCATGCGTCTGTTTGTGCGCCCGTCCCTGCGTTCTTTCATGCATCCGCCCCTGCGTCCGTTCATGCGTCCATCCATGCATCTGTTTGTGTGTCCGTTCGTTCATCTATTCAACACTCCAAGTCCCACCATCTCGCATCTTTTTATCATATATTCCCCATATAGAAGCACCGCCATCCAGCGGACATTCCAAGGACTAAACGAGAGGTGGCACACGCACACTTTCTTACAGCCTGCGCTTTGGGTCCACTTCCCACCTTTCCCCACCTCGAGTTCATGGTATATACTAGTTCACTGTATTCATGGAACTGCGGCCGAACGCTCGCTAAACCTTTCGAAAACCAAGGCGGTTACGCCCCAGTGAGTATTACGTAGCAAACTTTTTCAGTCAGATAGTGCTCAATGTACATGCCAATGGCTGCTAATGAGAAATGAGAGACAGGAGAATTCGGCTTTTACTTTCTTACGACTTGCGCTTCGTATCTACTTCTCATTTTTAACCACCTTGAGTTCATTCATGGTATATACAAGTTCATTGTATTCATGGCAGTGCGGCTCAACGCTCGCTAAACCTTTCTAAAGCTAAGGAGGTTACACCCAGCGAGTAAATGTAGCATCCCTTTCTTGTCCGATAGTGCTCAATGTACATGCCAATGGCTGCTAATGGGGATCGCAGCGTGCGTGTTGACTAAAAGCCGAATGCTCATGTCTCTCATTCCCCATTAGCAGCCATTGGCATGTACATTGAGCACTATTTTTTATTGTTAAACAACGCACAGAAGAAATCTCTCACTGGCACCACTTTGGAGGTCAAGTGTTATACCTATTTCGGGTATGTGCCACTGCTGGTTACATACGAGGGACGCTCAAGCCACGCCATAAGGAGCTTCGCCCCTAAAAGGGGGTAACGATTTAGAGTACAGGGTACTCTACTATGGGAGAGCACTGAGACGTCCCGGAGAAGTGATAAAAATCATCCAAACAATGATGCGAGCACAAACCTAAATGAAACGTTGACGCTGCGCTGATGGTATTGCTACGAACCTCGCTGCTGGTTCTGCCTGAAATGCAGGTTTTTCCTTTATATAGAAAAATATATAGCTCATTTACTGCACAAAGCATACTACTACAATAAAAGGCATAGTATTCGCACTTTACCCTTTAACCAAACGAGCGTATTTTAAGCTAAAATTGGTTAAAAGTGGACTAACTGCAACGGTTAAACCAACGATTATAGTCCAACAAGAAGTGAACACGTGGCAGAGCGCGTCGAGTGCGTGTCGCTCGAGCCCAAACGGTGCCTGCAGAGAACTTGCCTGTCTTCTTACCATACCGTGGCGAATTTCTGGCGCTGTCAAGCTTAGGTCCTGACCAAGGATTGGATTGGATTGGATAAACTTTTATTTATTTATTTATTTATTTAACCCTCAGGGTACACAGTACATTTCAGAGGGGAAGGGCATGCACAACAAAGAAAAAAAAACAAGGAATACAAAGCAAATGGCATAAAAATGTTCTCACTGATTGGGGTACAAAGATTACTACTCCTAACAACTCACATCTTAATAAAGCAAATGATAACACTAATTTTATTTTTATTACATGGTGAAGGCACAAAGCAATACAAATAAACTGTCCAACAAACATACAGGGGCTAATTAGGTAATCATTGTTTTAAGGACATTCTTAAATTTAATGGGTTCATTGATGATTGTTATTGATGCAGGCAGAGAATTCCATTCAATACAAGTTCTTGGGAGATATGATTGGGCATATGTTACTGTGTTGCAATGGGGGACTGTGACTTTTTGTGGGTGATTACGGCGAAGAGAAATGACGGGAGCAGCCTGGATTAAACGGGAACGGAGTTTCGGATTATGATAGAATATTTGGTCCTCCAAAACAATGATCACTGTGTTGCAGGCAGCTCCCACGTGGGGACTGAGATGCCAAGCTCCTCAGCCGCCTCGCGGGCTTGGTGGACAGCCCAGAGCTGATCTGCCAAGGACGAGCTGCGGATTGCCGCCTTCCATCTGGCAGAGGTGATGTTCGATAAATGAGCGAATTTGGTGCGCTGCCAGAGCATGTGTTCTAAAGAAAGCTATTCACCCACAATGTGGACAGAGATTACTTGGGTATAGGTCAGGGTACATGATGTGTAACATTTTCAAAGTAGGGTACATCTGCGTTTGCAAAAGCCTTAATGTAAGTGCTTGGGGCCGAGTTAGATTTTTGTGAGGTGGAGGGAAAATCCTTCTAGACAGGTAGAAGTTGAACGCGCAAGATATGCATGAGGGACAAGGAAGAACGGATGGGTGGCTGCATTCCAAAGCAGCGCAGGATTCATTTCTCGTCTGATGCTTCGCGTATACACACCAATCGAGACCATGTACGTTATAGTCGTCCCGGGAATCACTGTCTGCGTCACAAAGTATGCAAGGATGGCGAGAAACACCAGGAGAGAGTGCTGCGTCCGCGATCGAAGTGCTATATGTGTACACCGTTGGTCGGGAATCGCACCCACGCCCTCGAGCTGAACAACGCGACACCTTGCGGGCGTTCGCGCGTTGTGCGCGAGTGAATGCGGTATACATTTGTACGGCTGTCAAACGCTCTTTGTCTGCTCGGCAGCGCATGTTTGTTCATTGTTTACGCGCGTCATCTGCTAATTTAAGGGACACTTCGCGGCACACATTGGCGCCAAGCTTGCAGTGCCACGCTGATGAGATAGGCGCGGAAAGCAGCTGTGCAGCGTTATAAGCACCAGGAAAATAGAGATGAGTCGATGAAGCTCGCGCGGCCTTTCGTAGAATCGGACAATAGCAGGTGATGGCTCGGGCTATGCGTGGCGTGGTGGTGCTTCTTGCATAATCACGACGCTTATCTCTTTCTCTTTTTTTGTTGTCTTTGTTCCTTCCTTCCTTAAGTTTGTACGCGTGCGTATACGTCTGCACCGTGTTCGCGGAATGCACGAACGCAGCGCACTGCATTCGTTTTCCTTCAACGGGAAAGTTTCTCAGTAATGCGTTGCTACGGCTTGTGGCTTTCACTATAAGTGTTTAACCGAGCTGACATTAACTTGAATTGCACAGTTCAAGCAGCACAAAGCTGTGCACTGGGGTTTTCAGATATGCAGAAATAGTTCGTAGGGGATAAAGAGTAACGGGTGGGTGGATGGAGGGTGCAGTGGATTGAGTTTCGTCAACGATGCTTCTGTCTTTACAGCACCAACGTGCGGTTCACAAGTGCACAGCCGTCAGCGAGCCTAACTAAACGCTACATAGCGTGTGCTCGGATGATTCTTTTGGGTCGTGTTGCTGGGATGTTATACTGATGCATGTTGACCCACTGTCCAAAATTACCACGGCCTCAGCACCCGGCGCTTCGCAGCTGGCATCAGCCAAGCTATTGAAAGCCACGCTGCGAGGTGTGCTAAGCTTGCTGGTGAATGTACGTGCGGGTTAGCTTAGTAGGTCTTGCACTGCTTAACTGGAGGACATGGGTTCGAATCCTACCCACTGCGGCCGCATTTCATTGGGGGCGAAATAAAGAGCACTCTTCGACGGACCAGGACAAATTTTTTCTCAACTAAGAAGCTTTCCTCTTCTTTTTTTTTTTTGAGAAATCCGCTTGGATTCCCCTGTAGCTTGGTGCTACAAATCGATGGTTGTCAATAGCCTACTTCCTCGTGTAAATCTTACGGTGTGCTTATTAAGCAAGACTCGTCGTGTATTCCAAGAATCAGCCGCTCATGCCATGCACGGGCAACTTAATCCCACCACAGCCAACACCACAAAGTTAATGTTAGGAAACAGCAACTCATGTCAACAGTTCTCTACAATTAGCTAGCATTATGCAACAGCTTAGTATGCTTAATCCAGTGGTTAGATAACATTGCTTAGAAAGCATTAGACAACAGTTTGATAAATATTACGCAACTTTGTGAATGCTTTAAGGCACTATACGCACTTCACTATGGGAGATTCGTAAGCTGTACCGGTGAGTTTAGAAAAAAGTGACGATTTAGAGCACTTGGTACTTTACTGTGGGAGAGCATAAAGCCGTCCCGTTGGCTTCACTGTTAATTCAGAGCTGCCGGAATCTCCCAGAGTGAGTTTAGAAAAACTGGCCAACGATTAAGGCACGTGGTACTCTACTATGGGAGAGCATAAAGCCGTCAGTGAGTGTGTTTAGATAAAGTGGGTAACGATTATGAGTACTAGGTACTCTACTATGGGAGGGTTGAAAGCCGACCCGTTCTGTGAGCTTCTTGAGTGAACGCAAGCGGTTACAGTTTTCCAACATTAGGCGCTGTCAAGCAACAATCGCTAGAGCTGTTATCTTATACGCCCACAGTGCTCTCACTCCTACCTGGTTTCTTAACGGCTTCCTAGTTGAATTTTCCTCCAAAATCAATTAACGCTCTAGTTTAATTCGTTGCTTAACGTAAGGTTTGACCACAGTTCTCACATTCCATTTTACTTCTTCAGTGTTTTTGTTTTTTATCCTTAACAATTGTTTTTTTAGGCGAACCCATTCATGCTTTCATTCGGAACCCTATCGCTTAGGTCCGATTGAATAGTTCACATCAGCCCGCAAGTGTTCGGCTGTAAAACTGTTTACTGCTTGCCGTGAGAGCTTCGCGTGACTTACATCATTCCGTCCGCACCTCATTCTCTTTCTTTCCTATCGTGGTTAATCGCTGCATTAGTAAGAACAGGTGAAAACAAAAAAGTGCGGAAAAAAAGCACTTTATCCCGCGGTGCATACTCGACACGATACTTTCACACGAACGCTAGCCTGTTCTTAGATAGAGCATTGCCTTTGCGGGGAAAAAAAAAGAAAACGACCACGACGAGTGCAACTTGAATATAATGCGAGAAAAACTTCCAGGTAAATCAATGTGCGAACTTGGTTTTCTTGCTGATGTCCACTTTCTTTCCGTTCTGCTGACGTCATGACTGCGTCACGTTACGCGGAATGGCAATGCCCACTCCACGTGTGTAACGGCGCTAGTGCAGGTTACGAAACATGTTATTCAAGCTCATTGGCGGCTTGTATGAGGTTGGCTATATGAGGAAGAATAAGCGCAGGGCTAAATTTGATTTTCCCTGTTCGAATAAAGAGTGAACAGCGTGAAATGTGACTACCGAACAGGTTTGAGGAAGGAAATTTGAGAGGACAGATTTGTGAAAAAATATATACATACTGAAGAAGCTTCCATCGAAGTGTGTAAACGTACTTCGGAAAAGAAGGAAAACAAGTGGTTTGTTAATGGTTTCAAGCGGTAGACTGGTATATGTGAGCTTTGTTCGCCTCACTCTTAAGACAATGATTCTTAAAATTTTTACGTAAACCTTTTAATACGTTATTTATTTATGACATACCGCAGGCCCAAGTAAGGGCCCAAGCAGGAGGGTCATAAGAGTAACAATGTACAAAATATAATGAAAAAGGAAGAAACCAAGTGAACCTTCTATCATGAATACAGAAGAGAGAGAAAGAGCGTAATAATATTGTTGCTGGTGAACGACTCCAACGGAAGTCAGTAAGTTTGCTGGTACCCGAGTGGGCACTACAGGCCTTTAAGCATGTGGAACTCTAGGAAACAGTTTCTGCACTGGAGACAACGAAACACGTTGAAGTCTCGGCACTTGACTCGCCACTTTCTCTTGCAGTTAGAGTTGACACTTGATCTGAAACATGACTTGTTTGCCTAACACACACACAGATTAGAAAGAAATAGGCACCACGGGCTTTAGCATGCCAAACTCGAGTTTGGCGTGCTCAGGAAAGTGTCCGCTATTGTCACATTGCACCTTGTCCGGTGGTAGTGAAATTGCCTTGCATGTCTTAGACGTTGTGCATTGCTATTCCTTTTCTGAATTCAATTTAGACACCCTTGAATTGGGTTGGTCTGCTTATACGCGATTGATTGACTTGTGGGGTTTAACGTCCCAAAACCACGATATACTTCTGAGAGACGCCGTAATGGAGGGCTCCGGAAATTTCGACCACCTGGGGTTCTTTAACGTGCACACAAATCTGAGCACACGGGCCTACAACATCTCCAACTCCATCGGAAATGCAGCCGCCACAGCCGGGATTCGATCCTGCGACCTGTGAGTTAGCAACCGAGTACCTTAGCCGCTAGACCAACGCGGCGGGGCTGCTTATACGAGCACTGTAGATATGTTTTCTATGAAGCTCAGGCAATCAAGCCTGTTATTTTTTGGGAACCGTGGTCATTTCGCAGTCCCTCATGTACTGCACTTAGCTGTTGCAGACAGAGACATTCCTAAAACTAGGACTCTGGCGCTACGATCATTCAGTGACAATGGGAATGATGAGTAGTGCACGCATTCGCATGGTCTTCGTACTTGCGGGCGGCGAATGGCACTTCTAATCTCGTTTTTGCTGTGTCTCGGTTTTTGTTTTTTTTTTCGAAGGAAAGAACGAATTCTTTTCAACTTTGTGACCCAATTATAAACGATAAGCCTAAACGATTAAGGGGTTGAAGCTCAACTGCCGAACATTTGCCGATTGTTGTTTCGTGACAAAGCAGCTTCAAGCCAGACGAAGCCAAAATCAACGTAAACTACGAAGACTAGGCCAATCAGTGTATGCCCCCTTAATTCCCAAGCTCGCTGAAGCGCTATGCGTTGCAGCTCCCATAGACACTAGCGCCAGAGTTCCCTCTACTGTACTTATAGGAAACTTTATGATTGCAGCAAGTCATATGTACATGAAACGGGTAAAAGCGCAAAGTTAACTTCCTACTGCGTGCTTAACTTCTTCAGCGAACCACCTTGCGGTCCATCAGGTCAACGCCACCCCAGTGTTCGTTGTATTGCATTACAATGCCAGGACGAGTGAGTTCAATTATCTTCTCTTCTGTGTTTACCCACCTTTGGAAGTGTCCTCATGTGTCGATTTCAAATGCGGCGGGTGACAAAACGACCGGCTTGTTGTCTTTCCATTCGACCAGACAAAGCGGTCGTCCCTGCGTACCTTCTCTACAGTACGACCCTCCACGTTTTTTAGACCTTTCGTTGGGCATTCCTGGCGCTTCGACATTAACGCGGTTGGCCACGATCGGCCCTACACGTGAGGAAATCGACGCGTCTCCACGAAGTGAATCATAAAGAGTGGGCGCAGCTATGAGTATTTTGTCCATGAGTAACCATACTTTACCCGAGCTTAGCCCTGTATAGCGGAAATCGAGTGACAAAAAGTCTCTACAAAAATGTAAATTTATTTCGTCTTGAGTAATCAAAGGAAGACTTGGAAAATTGCTGTAGTGGATGACATGCCCCGAAAGTGAGCCCAAGAATTCGCCATCTTGCCGGTGGCAAATTACCATTTTAAAATGGGTAATTTGTTCGTACATATAGTGCTCGACTTGTGCCTTTGTCTTACACGCCTACTTGTGAAGCCTCAACATCTAGGCACATTTTAGTAGATTTCAACTCACCAATATCTTTCTCGATCGGTTATTGTCGCCGGCAACAGCGATCCTTTACCTCACAGTAAACCAATGTATTCGTGGAAGTCTTGTGTAAAACCATATTTTTTTTCTGTACCGCGACCGCAATGGAACAAAAGGCTTGTTTATTAGAAGCTTCGCTCCTAAATATGTTTTCCGTGTGCAAGAAACCCGCTAGTTTTATTCAAGCCTATTCCTTGTCGATTCGCCGTTTCAGTCTCCCTATATACAATAACTCCTCAAGATCAACTTCCTGCAAGCCCTCACCAGGGATACATCTTTTCCCGACGTCTACTGCGATGTTCAAACTAAGCCATCAGACGTCACCAGCAGAGAATTCTTAAGCGCGACAGGGTTTCGGTTTACTTGCGACACATTGCGGCATTGGACACCTACCACTGAAAAAACCATCTGCTCGTTCACACAGAGTTCTTCTGAAGAAGAGAATATCTACAGGCATGCTTTCCTGGGAACTCAACAATTGGATTCATGAACCAACTGGGCCGTTTTCTTTCTTTCTTACAGGCAGCCTGTGGGAATTAAGCAAGTGCAGGTTGCCTCTGAGCTCGAAATACCTATCGCGCTGCATCTACATTCGCGATTACCTCCGCACTTATTTGGCGCGGCCACAAATACTCACTCGCGGAATTTTCGGAACGCCCATTGAAATACGAATGCCTGCGGAGGCCCTCATCTCATTCGCATTCATCTTAGCGGATCTACATCCTCTTTCTTGAACAGAATACAGATTAGATTGAGCAGCCCATTTGTTTCAGAAACATCGTGGGAATCATAAGCGTGCGCCGAGCACCCTTTCAGGATGGGAAGGTTCCGGAGGTTTGTTGCAGCTTCCCTGTCCAATTAGGTCAATGTTTGGGATGGTTATAGCAACCACTCTTACGTGACAAGGGGGGCAGCTCCCCCCTTAGTTAACGTATGGAGCAGATTAGACACCCCCTCCCCCCTCCACTTAGGAGAGGGCGGCCGCCCCACTGCCCCCTAGTGTGCGTGCCTATGGTGGAAAGTATGCTAAGAACTCCGTGCAAGGCAATGTTGCTTCTTCCGCGCTATTATAAGCTCCGCCTCCACTGAATTTCGCTCTGGTGAACCTGAAATAGAAGAAAAAAAGTTCTTCATAAAACGAATTGCGCAGTTGAATAAAAGTTATCTGTATACGTATTCTGAATGAAAAATGCACGCGCTAAACAAGTAAATGTACACATTTTCGTACGTCTTAGTACTTTACAAGCAACAAATCGTTGTTAGCTTCCTCACTTCGCCATCACGGTCGTCAGAGCTGCTGCTCTCTGCGTCGGATTCGTCCGAACCTTGTGCGGAGTTGCCGATACACTCTGTGTCATTGCAATCTGACAAGTCAGCGACATCGTTTCAAAAGGACGCGAGTTTCTTCGTCTGTAAGGTACAGGTGCCCCAAAGGTAAAACGGAGCTGGCTAGCTGTGGCCAAACTATGCCAAACTGCGTGCCAGCGCGCTCTACCAGCAATCAGCTGATGCGCAGCGGATAGAGAGAGAAGGCGAGGGGCTGCTCACCTAAAAGGAAGAGGGAGGGGTGGTGAAAGTTCTCGTTATACATGAACTTAATGTGAAGTGGGATCGCTGCGATGACCCGTTGAACCCGTAAATAGTAACCCTGCGCACAATTATGTATAGCGCCATCTCTTGTACGGAGCAGAAAATGGCCAAACGAGTAATGTGGATCTCAAAGCTAGAATTTCACTTAAGTATGGGTTGTAAAATGAGAAAAAGTGGTATTGAAAGAGGTACTCCTGTAAAGGGGAGGGTATGAACAAATGTCTGTAATCTATAACTAATCAATTGTTAGGTAATGAAATATATAATTAAGACATAAACTGCTAAAACCGACCGCTAGAACTGACCGGCGTCACGCGCCATCCTTTGACGTCGGCAGCATCAACACAAGTGACGAAAAAAATAATCATCGCGTGATCTTGTCAGTATATGACGTCATAGCGCTAAAGTTAGCCAGGTCATCATGACGTCACTGTGCCGTGACCGGGTGACATCGTCACATTATATCATTCCTCGGTCAAAGTTGAGCCGTTCGCGAAGGCAGGGCGAAACAGGGAGAGGAGCAGAAAACTTACCGTACCTCCCATCGATTGATTGATGTGCGGGGTTTAACGTCTCAAAACCACCATATGATTATGAGAGACGCCGTATAGTGGAGGGCTCCAGAAATTAAGACCACCCGGGGTTCTTTAACGTGCACCCAAATCTGAGCACACGGACCTACAACATTTCCGCCTCCATCGGAATACCGTACCTCCCATCCTGGAGCCATTGCAAAACGACGTTCGAAAGCTTTCATAGGTGTGTGCGACAGGCTCGACGCATCGACTTGAAAGAAGAAGAAATAAAAAATGATGAATTTCGCCTTTAGGTCGGCTGAGGCAGATGCTTCAGTAATCATGCTAGTGTATTAGTATGTTGCATTATTAACTAAATGAATAACTTGATTTTCTGAAGGCGAAGCTTTCTGTGAGTTCGATATCTCAAGGGTGGGGTTCCTGATTCGGCAATCTTCTCCTTTTATCGAGGTGATGTTTTACGTTACCACATTTCGCTGTTGTCTGGGTAAGAACGCATGGCAGTCGTTGTGGCCCGTAGCAACTGAAGTGTTGCTCTCTTAACCGCGTGAATGAAGGGAAAAGTTCGGAGGGAACCTTGGGGAGTGCGGCAGAAAAGCAATACTTCAGGCACGCACAGAGGTCAGCAAGCTTAACACGAACACTCTACAGCCTGTCCTGAAACAGTTTGATGCACACTAGAGCGGCGTAACTTTGGGTTCTGTTACCGAGGTGTTACTCACGTATGGCGACATACTATCAAAGCATACCGAGACATTACCTCGGCAACAGTTCCCAGTGCTTCGCGACTGTGATCGGTCAAACTAGTCCACGCCAGCGGCTGTGTTAAGATGGCTGACGACATGCCAAGCCTCACTTGACCCAATTTTCCCGGTAGGGAAATGGCTCCTGTAATTTTCGTTTATTAGGATATTTTACGTATCCGTACTAATTTGCTGATCTATATGCATGTGTTTTTTGTAACGTCTCTGAAGCTCACACTTACGTACGTGGTGCAAGGATTTTTTTTTCTCACACCGTCTTGACGTATATGTATCCTTCCAGCGGGCACGCGTTGGAGACGGCTTACATTCATGCGCTAATACTCAATCGTTGTGGAATTGTGCGCTGAAATCGCAATAAAGCCCCTCCGATGCTCCCGTAAAGACGCCGTATCCAAAGTACTAATGGCGAAACAGAAATACCCGGGTGCCAGTCTCGGGAAAGATACAAGGGAGAAACATTTACGCGGAGGATGGTTTACTTCGCCTTCACGGCGGATGCATCTTTCCTACTTTATTTCTTTGCTCACTTTTCTTTCTTTCTTTCTTTCTTTCTTTCTTTCTTTCTTTCTTTCTTTCTTTCTTTCTTTCTTTCTTTCTTTCTTTCCGTCTTTCATGAAATAGGTTCGCGATGCTTTCAGCGCTTGCGTCAATATCAATGAGGACAGGTCTTCTTTTGCAACCTAAAGAAGTCGTCGTCGAAACCTGCTCGTAAACACCGTCGCATTCTTTTTTCTTATCTTGCAGGAAGCAATTGACGCGAGTTCCTACACGCCATTGACGGCATGCGTGCGTACGGAGAGATAGCGCGCGGTGCAGTGAATGCGTGTAAGCTGTCGCCATCAGTGGCTCCGTGACGATCCGTTCACTGAGAGATAAGAGACCGCGCGGACGGTGCTCATTTGCATGCGGCGCGGATCGGGCCGTGTCGATTACGGCGCGATGTCGTGTATTGCAAGTTGACGGTGTGCAAATGTGGTCAGTGCTTTGAGTGGGCGTCGTTGGTACGGTCACCGGGTGCCGGGGGGGTGGAATGGGCGAGGGGGACAGCCTCCCTCCCCTCCCAGAATACGCTTTCTTGCCCCATCTTTGCCCCATGACGAGCAAACCGTCAAATCGAAACGCAAAGGTTCCCAGGCTTCTGGCTTCCTCCCCCCCCCTGGCCTCACAAAAAATCCTGATCCCGAGTTTATCTATAACAAATAATGAAAAGTGCAGCAAAGTTGTTCTGGTGTCGAACGGCAAGCTTTCAGAACTGCAGTGTAAAGGTTTTTGTACCACTCTAAATGTTAAAGTATCGAAAAGTTTTTTCGGAAGGGGGGCAGGAATCCCTCAACTCCCCCCCCCCCCCACACTAGTTATGGTCCTGAGCTCCGCTACCGTGAAAACTGAGGAAGAGAGGATAGCACGGGCACCTAGCGATTTCCGTAATGCTACTATTGTTTATTTGCCATTGTCATTGGTGCTGAGACTGTTGTTAACGTCATGCGGGTATTATGGTATCGTGCGGCTTTAACGCAATGTTGTGTATATACGGTAATGTGTAACAATGGTGATTTGACGCTGTTTTATGGTTGCGTAGATGTTCACGGGAGAGGTAGCCTTTCACGCACCGCGGCTGGATTAGTTTGGCAATGTAGGCGTTCTTTGCACTTGATTTGCGCGAGGTTCAAGATTGGCTTGCCTGGTCCGACGAGCCGCGGCGGTCTGAGTTTTAACGACACGAGGCTTGTGTTATGGCCACTTAAGATCTGCAGCTGCTCGCAATGCTATCGTCTGTAGAGGCACCGGTTGTTGTCGCTTGGTGTGCTGCTCTTGTCGAGCGGCGGCTACTCGCTTAGCTCGCCAAGCCTATACGGCTCGAGATCTGACCGGCGTTGATTAATTGATTGATATGTGGGGTTTAACGTCCCAGAACCACCACATGATTTCGAGAGACGCCGTAGTGGAGGGCTCCGGAAATTTCGACCACCTGGGGTTCTTTAACGTGCACCCAAATCTGAGCACACGGGCCTACAACATTTCCGCCTCCATCGGAAATGCTGCCGCCGCAGCCGGGATTCGAACCCGCGACCTGCGGGTCAGCAGCCGAGTACCTTAGCCACTAGACCACCACGGCGGGGCGTCTGACCGGCGTCCACGCTGTCATTCCAGGAACGGTTGGCGAACGGCTGACGATGACGATGATGCTCATGATGATGAAGGATCAAGCGCGTTTCAGAACACACATTCTCGCTCAACCGCCATGGTACAATACATGCAAGGCACCCACTTTACGTCATGACAATGACGCAGATGTTGATGAAGACGATGCTCACGGACAACGACTCCCTTGTGAAGTAGATGAAACGAAACATTTTGTATGACTGGAAACAACTAGGTCAACGTGCACAGACCTTGTTTTTGCCAACTTCAGGATAGATACGATACGAAAAAGCAGTAATAACGAAGGCAAAACGAAATTCACAATTGAACAAGACATACCATTTATGACCGATACGTTTTGTACAAAACTGTACACCGCTTTCAAATGATGGAAAGTGCAAACTTAAAAACTCGTTTCCTTCATTAGGCACTAGATTAATGAAAACTAACAGACGGTAATGCCAGGGGATGTATAGGAGATGTTGTAAGAAGTAATTTTTATCTAAATGTGAAAAATAAAAGTGGACAAAAAGATAACTTGACACCGGCAGGAGCCTTACCTGCGACCTTTGAATAACGCCTCCGATGATCTACCACTAAGCTATGGTGTTTTTTTTTTATTGCCTGCTCTGCATACATTGTACAAATCAATAATAATAAAAATGTAGTACAATGTCACGTGTAAAAGTGCTATCACATCTTCCAACAGGCGGTGTTTAAAAAGGCAGATGCTTTATGCCAATCAATTCATCCAAGCATGAAAACCACTCTGGCTTATCTTGTGCATCGCACGCAGTCATCAAATATTGTATACTTTCAATGAAGTAATCGAGCGGGTTGGGTGATTCATGTCTACGTTTCGCACTGTCATCCGTGCTCTAAACAAGAACCAATGCCTTGAACATTATGTAAAGCAGACCTGCTACGTTTATGACAGGCAGAAAACGGGTGCCATACTGCGTGACTGGCACTTCTTTCTTCATGCATGGTCTTTTGAAGGACGTCCCATAGAAAGACTGCATCAGTACAGTCTATAAAGATTCGGTCAACTGTCTCAGGTTTTCTGAAGATGATGCAGCCTACTAAAACGAACTATTACCGGGAACTGTTTATTTTTTACCTGCATAATTTACGAGGCAAAAAATATCGAACATGTTCAACACCGAGGGTCGAGTTGCTTCACCAGTCGTTCTGAAAAGTTTGAAATAATGTTACACGAAAATATTACCGTTACAAAAAAGACATCTTGTGCGCGAAATAAATGCACAACAAACAGTGAAGGAACATTGTTTGAAACTTGTAGCGTGAAGGAAAACTAATTTTGTAAAATGTCTAAATATGCGTGACCTTCATATACTTGCTACAATATAGATGCTACAATGTTGATAAGACTTATCAGGTAAAACAAGTTTGACTTCTGTTCCTGAACATGCTCACACGAATACTCGCAAATTTTTGCGGTAATTATACAGGCCCGGGTGAACGAGAAATGTCTATGCACAAATATTTTTTCCCGTGACTAAACCATAAAGCCTTTTTTTTTTTCAGCATGCCGTCAGAACAGCTCTTTTCAGTGTAGGTGATGACACTGATGAGGCACGTGCCATGAGTTTTGGTGGCCCAAACGAGACGACATGAGTGGACCAAGGGGCATGTGGTGCGCATCGTTTAAATGACCCCCCCTCCCCCCAACCTCTCCTCAAAAAAAAAAAAAAAACCAATGAAGGCATTCGCCACGATTGCTTACAACCACGCGGCGGACAATTTCCGAAGCCAAGGACCACCAGTTTCGGTTTCGCCGATCTTCACTGCAGGGGATGTTCAGACTGGGAAAAAGCCGATGAATGCAAAATTTTTTAGAGTTGAGTGATGTTTTCCTTGTGGCAAGCGTGAATGATTGAATTTGATATTTTGTACAATATCGCATTTAGAAAAAAATAGCTTCACCGTGTGCCACAAATGCACAAGCCATCAAATTAACAAACTGCTTTAATCCACTATAACATTCCTATGGTCCGGTACATTTGTACAAATAATACTCGCCAAATGAACATATTGGCTGTAATCCTTTTTTTTTTGGGGGGGGGGGGGGCTAGAAGTGTTATGTGCACATAAATTTGATATATAAAAATTGTTATTGTGAGTTCCTGTAACAAAGACACATCATTTAAAGTTTATGATTGTGTAGTAACGGTAGAGGTAACGTCCGTTACTTTTTCTCGATAACGGTAACACATTCCATTTTCTTTTTGTAGGTAACGTACGGCGGTAACACGTTGCTTTTTTGTCGGAGTGACGAGCAACATATTTAGTTACGTTTTTTTTCGGTAACGAACACAACACCGGTTCACACTGACGGTTGCGCTACACGTTCGCGTTTACAAATAACACCCCAAAATTTGCACGTGAAAACTTTGGAGAAGCACGTAGAGCAACAAAATCAGGATAAACTTGCAGTCTAAACAACGCTGCCTCACGGAGGTGAAGTAGTTCGCCGACTTACATTTTGTTGTGATGTCGCTTGATGACGGGCCCACACCTTCTGAATCTAGACGAAGTGACGAGACACACGCGAGTTAAAGGACGGGCGCACTGAAGACTGGCCTGAAGGGAAGAAAAATCCACCTAATTTTGTCGCACATTTTTTCTGGAACAACGCTGAGCTTAAACTTCATTGGTCCTGACGGTCAAGACCAATGAGGTTTAAAAAAAAACTGCTGGGGTTGAAATTCTTGCCTACAAGTGAAGCCGCGCCAACCGTAATATGGTGGCCACGGCAGCCATCTTACTAAGGACATGGCGAGCTGTTCGGGCTCGGCGATTTTGAACATGCGTTTTCCTCGCACGCCCAACGAGTTTAACATGATAACCTTTTAGGGTCGGATAGTGCTCAAAGAGCATCCTTGTGTTACTAGTTTTATTTAGTGAGCCTCAAAGCCGAGGCAAATTTTATTGGATTGTAAGTCAGTGATACTAGTCTCCACTGATTATTTCTTCGGAAAGAACTGTCTTTTAATTTATAATTAACGTAGCCTTCAAGCGTACAAGTCAAAGTCGCATGATAGTTGAGTGAGTGAGAACAACTTTATTATGGTCCAGTGCAGACTCTGAGGTTGACACGCGTCACCCGGCTACTTCCACGTGGGGACCGGCAGGTCTAGCCTGACGGCCCTGTCGCGGGCACACTGGACGGCCATGATTTGGCCCTGAAGTTCTGGGCTGTGCAGAAGCGCATCCCACACGGGTTTGCTATAAGTCGGTCCAAGCAACCCGCACTCCCAGAGCATGTGTGCTAACGTAGCGGTCTGCCCGCGAGCGGCGCAGGCGGCATCGGGGAATTTGTGAGGATAAATTGCATTTAGGTATGCTAACGACGAGCACGAATAAGTTTGAAGTAAGCGCAACGAGACGGCTTGTGCTCTATTGAGTTTTGAATGTGGCATTCCCAAATGCCCGCCTCGCCATGTAGTAATACTTGGTAATCTCGTTGTGTGTAATAGGTGTGTCTTTATGTCCCACGTCGTCGGCACTGGAGCCGTCGCCCAGGTCGAGAGCAGCGCGGTCAGTGAGTGCGCGTGCTGCTGTGTGGGCCGAATCGTTCGGGTTCAGTGCAATGCTGTTTACGGAGCCGACATGCTCGGGGAACCAATGTATGGTGTGAGGGACAATCGTATCGCTGGTGGAGCTGTTCAAGATCCCGGCTGACTGTGTTGATATGCGGCCCTTTAGAAAGGCTCTGACTGCGGATTTGGAGTCGCTGTACACCTCTTCGCACCGACCATTCACCAGAGAGAGTGCGATGGCCGCTTGTTCGGCCACCTGGAGATTCGTTGTGCGTACCGTGGCGCAGTTTGTAGTCGAGCCCGTCTGGTCCACGACCACCGCTGCGAACTTTTTGCCGTCTCGATATGCTGCAGCGTCAACGAAACTTGCATGTACGCCACCTTTTTCCAGTTGCTTCAGTAGAGCTGTCGCCCTTGACCATCGACGTCCCTCATTGTGTACAGGGTGAGTGTTGCGGGGTATCGGGGGAACAATGACGTTTTCCTGTATATGTTTTGATATGCGCACGTTATTTGTTTCCAGCTCCATTGGGTTAAAACCTAGCTCGCCAAGTATGCGCCGACCAGCCGTCGTAGTGGACAAGCGAGCCAGCTGCGAGCGTTGCTGCGCTTCCGCTATCTCGGCAGCAGAGTTGTGCACAACGAGCGCGAGCGAGTTCTCGGTGTTTTGCGTACGGGAAGCCCCAGTACTTCCTTGACGATCTTTCTGATAATCACGTCGAGCTTGTCCCACTCGGACCTAAGCCAGTTGTGCATGGCAACGGTGTAGGTAAAGTGGCAGAGCACAAACGCATTGATGAGCCTTAACAAATTGTCTTCCTTAAGGCCTATCCCCCGTATTCACAAACGCTCCTTTACTCAAGTGCTCTCCTCGACTTGAAAAAGTCGATGGGAGCGCCATCTCTTGGCAGACCAACTGACTGCATATCGGCAATATTCTGCAGCGATTTTTGAGAAGCGCAGCGTCCATTTGAGTCGAGCAGCAGGCGCAGTGCTCTACTCAGTCAAGTGAAGGATGGAATTCGAGTCGAGGAGCGTTTCTGAATACGGGGGTATGTCTCCCGAAGACTCTTTTGACGAGTCGAAAAGCGTTGTCGAGTCTTGGCGACAATCTTCCGCAGAGCAGTGCTGTTGCAACCCTTCGCTTCAATAAACATGCTGATGATCCGGATGGTGTCTACCCTCGGTATTTTCTCGCCGTCACTCGTGTAAATGTGTATATCGCTTTCTTCGACGGGTTTCCATCCCTTAGGTCGGCCACCTCGTTCTTTTCTATAGAGCAGGAGCTCCGACTTGGCGGTTGAGCATCTGAGCCCCGTTTGGCGCAAGTACGATTCCACCTCGGAGACTGCTTCTTGAAGGGCATCTTGCACCCGGCCTTCGCTGCCGCCCACGCACCAGATTGTGATGTCGTCGGCGTAGATGGTATGCTTGATGCCGTCCACGCTAGCCAGTCTTTTCGACAGTCCGATCATGCAGGGATTGAACAGCACCGGATAAATCACAGACCTCTGGGGCGTGCCTCGATGTCCGAATGGTACGTCGTCAGAAAAGAAGTTCCCGATGCGCAGCCTCGTTTTTCTTCCAGACAAAAAGGACTTGATGTAGTTGTACAGCCTGGGCCCAAGCTCGAGTTTCGCCACAGTCTCCAAGATGAATTCGTGCTTGACGTTGTCAAAGGCCTTTTCTATGTCTAGGCCAAGAGGAGCCTTTGTATTAGAGTATCCATCAAGGACTTGGTGTTTTATGAGCAGCATTGCATCCTGCGTTGAAAGGCCGGTACGAAACCCAATCATACTGTGCGTATAAATCTGATTTTCCTCCAGGTAGTCGTTAAGTCTGTTGAGAATTGCGTGCTCTGCCACCTTGCCCACACACGACGTGAGGGAAATGGGGCGAATATTCTCAACGCTAGGAGACTTTCCTGGCTTGGAAATCAGTACGATATCAGTTCCTTCATTCATCAGGAACCCTTCCCGTTTTCCATGCTTCATTGATGAAACCAGTTAGACGTTCTATGGATGCGTCGTCGAGGTTTCTGAGGGCTTGTGTTCATGATCCCGTCTGGCCCTGGTGCCGACTTGTGATTGAGCATTTGTATCACTCTCCCGATTTCAGCCTCTGAAAAGTCTTCGTCTAGTTCAGGTAGAGGAGGACCGCCATACTCAGGGAACACGCCGTCTTCGTCCTCTCGTTCGACCGGCAGGTACTTGGAAACTAATCGGGTGACGAGTTCGTCAACCCCCTGTTCTTTGGTGGCTTCGTGAAAGGCACCGGCTAAAGTGTGTCTCTGGTTGGCTCTAGTGCTGTGCTCGTCCAGGAGGTGCCTCAGAAGGTGCCAGGACTTGCCATTTCTGATTTGACTTTCAACGGACTCACGCAACTCGTCCCACTGCTGTTTGCAAAGTGTGCCGCAATGTTGTTCGATTTCTTTGTTCAACTTTGATATTCTTTGCCGCAGCCTACGGTTGTGCCTCTGCTTCTTCCATCGAGAAAATAGAGCTGTCTTGGCTTCGAGCAGGTGGGCAAGCCTACTGTCCATCTTCTCTACATTTAAATCTGTCTTGGTGGCAGCGGTGGTATCTCTGCGGATGCCCTCGCACCATTCCTCGAAATTGTCTGGTGCACTGGCCCTTGTACTGCGAATGCTGCGAAAAAGATCCCAGTCAACCACTGTGAACTCTCGGACTCTGCTACGGTCCACTTAATAGAAGTTTGCAGAACGTAGTGGTCGCTGTCAAAATCTATGGCGGTGTTGGCCCATGTAGTATTTTGAACATTCTTGATGAAAGCGAGGTCTGGCGTCGTGTCTCTGGTCGTAGAGTTGCCTATCCGCGTAGGAAAAGCCTTATCAGTGATTAAGGTAAAGTCTAGTTCGGTGGCGTCCTGCCAGAGGTCACGACCTTTTCTCGTCTCATACACGTATCCCCATAAGCCATGTGGGGCATTGAAGTCACCGACTACGACAAGGGGTCGAGGACCAGCTAATTCAACTGCTCTCTCTCTCTCTCTTTCGAGCAATGTCTTCAACTGCTGGCGCCTGTGCCTGGGGTTACTGTAAAAATTAAAAAAACACTGTTTCTCCGCTGATTGGGCCGTGGTGTGAAGTATAATCTCCACCATTACATATTTGATATTGCATCTGGTCATCTGTAAGTTGTGGTCGACGTGAGTAAGCTTTTTACTTATAAGTGTGCAGACACCTCGTCCTCATAACTGGCCAGGGACTGCCAGGTAACCAGAAAGGTACGCTGCAGAAGCTAAGGTCTCTTGAAGTGCTATAATTTGAGGTTTCTTCGTTGTTGTTCTAAAGTACTGCTGCAGGAGTGCTCTTTTACCAGCATACCCCCTGCAGTTCCATTGCCAAATACAGACAGTGTCTTTATCGTTATCCATTATGGATTCTACTTTGATCACCGCCCTGGGGGGTCAGTGTGGCTCGAAAAATCTGTTCATCTTCATAATTAGCTCCTCGGATCTCGACGTGAACGGGAATGGCCATTTCCACGTTGCCAGGCGATGCACCCTGTGGCGCAGATTTAGGCAGTTTGGCGTGGATTTCTAGCGCAATGATGCGCTCGTTGATTGCCCTAAGCCCCTCTACTTGGTCACTGAGTGCAGCCTGCATCTGCCTAACACTTTCCGTGAGGCTAGCTACACTCCCTGCCACCATCTTAATCTTCTCTGTAATTGTAAGCAGCGTTTGCTTAATCTCCTCGACTTGAGATTCCGTGTTCTTAAGCTTGCTTACTACTGATCTGCGTTTGGTTCCCATGGGCCCATAACCAATAGGAGCCGGAACCGGCGTATCAGTGGTTTCGCCTTCAGTTTTGCTGTGCATCTTGCTCAGCATTCATTTAAACTCCGCCATTTCATTTGCCATTTTAGTATGCGTATCTTTAAGCTCGGAGTTTTCCTTTTTCAGTCGTAATATCTCCGCGTCTCTAGCATGCTTTGTGGACGGGTCGCATTGCATGGGTTGCTCGCCGTCATTACTACGAACCCTGTCGGCCCAGGTTAGGTTTGACTTGCCCCTGCTCTGATTCTCGGTGGCGTGGACTGCCCCGGACAGCTGGAGTCCCCGTGCGTGCCCGCAGTCAGTCCTGGGCGAGGGGTCCGGTCTGGTGCTCGGTGCGTCAGTCTTTCCCTGGCTAGGTCCGAGACCGGATCCGGAAGAGGCACCGGAGCTGGGACGTGGTCTGGTGCCACCCCTGGATTGAAACCGTGTCCTGGACATGAGCGGGCCCCGGATCTCGAACGGGATTCGAGACGCAATCTTCACGTAGAACGACTCCTGCAGCTGCCTCTGGTTCTGGATCTCCCTCGTGATTTGAATCGGCCTCCAGGAGCCGATGGTCCGGGCTGGCCCTGCTGATGACACTCGTTGAGCTCGAGGAAGCCATCGACATTGACGGATGGAGACCTCTCCCGAAGGGCACGGGCCCCAAGGCATCGCCTGCGCCTGACGACATAGGGTATCCGATATCGGTGCTGGCATTCCCTGGATGCGGTGAGGTGCTTTGCGTCACACAAACTGCGTATTGGTTCACAAACATGATCCTCTTGTTGCTGGATAGCTTGTCTGCAAGCCTTGCTGACTGAAGCGTCGGGCGTCGGGCAGACGTCAGAGCGGTGTCCTAGTCGGCCGCAGGCATAGCAAACATAAAAATAAAATAAAACATCAACTTTCTTCCTGTATAAAGTGCACTTGATGAGGATGCCGCCATAGGAAACATAATTGGGAACCTTGTACCCGTCGAACAGCACTATGATTACGCCAGTATTCTTGATTCTTTTTGCTCCGAGGGCCAGTGGATTTCTCGCGTTTACAATCTTCCGGTCGATGGCTCCTGTATCATCCCTAAATGGGATCCCATGGATGACTCCCTTGCAGGTGGCATACGGAGCAGCAACATATGCATTGACTTCGTGGCGCCGTCCGCCCACCGTAATAGCTTCAACGTTAACGTACCACTTAACATTCTCTTGGCTCGAAGTACTGACGACCATAATATTTTGCAGGGGATTAGGGCACATTGTGTCCGTGTTGGATCGAGCCCCGCCGCACTCCATATGGCCTCTGCTACGACAGACGCGCCAGCCTTGCTAATACACAGACCACCTCTCGGCCTCACGACGACCTTAGTTTCTTCACATGGCAGTGGTGGCATCTTGCTTCCCCTTATAAGGTTTTTCTTGACATCTCTGAAGCTGTGACGGCCGGACGTAGGTTCCTGAGCATTCGTCTTAGACGCCGGCGTTCCGGCGCCAGCAGCTCTACTGGCTTTCTTCACTTCCGATCGTCTTTTAGTCACCGTAATCCACCCGGAGTCCTTGTTATCCTCTTCAGCGTCCGCCGCGGTCTTCGATGATTCATCTTCCATCTCTTAATGTGGCGAGAAAAAGTCCTTTTTCGTTTGAGACGCGGTGCCTGTGCACCACGCAAACAACGGCGTGGCCGGGCCGAACGACGGCGTCTGTATACAGACGGTGTCGCTGGGTGTGCAGTTATAGCTGCACACGAAAGCCGCTTATTAATGTACAAATAGTCCACCCATCGGTGTGATTCTTGTGTCCACGGCGTCCCGGTAATCTTAGAAGTCCGTTGCGACCCAATTTCGGGTGAATGCGGCCTCACATAACACTAAGAAGCGAAGAAATCACTGGAGCCGATCGCAACGCGTCCGACCTGCACGGCGCCGTCACCAACCTCAGTCACATGATAGTTAGATGGGCACCACCAGAAAATATCATGTTTCTGAGATCTTTGGAGGGCAAAAGCTGGCTTCACTATTGCTGACAAAGCATTGCGGGAGCTTCCACTCTAGAAATTTCGGTTAAACCCCCTCGGTCAGGACCTAAGCTGGAGAGCGCCAGAAATTCGCAATGGTATGGTAAGAAGACCACGTGGCCGTTAATAATTTCAGGCCGTCACTGGCCTCTGACATTCGAGAAGAGTCGCCACCACTGGCAAGTTCTCTGCGCGCACGGTTTGTGCTCCAGCGGCACGCACTCGACGCGCACTGCCACGCGTTCACTTCTTGCTGGACTAATCGTTGGTTTAACCGCAGCAGTTAGTACAATTAAAACCAATTTTAGCTTAAAATACACTCGTTTGGTTAAAGGGTAAAGTGCGAACACCATGTCTTTTATTGTAGTGCTATGGTTTGTGCAGTGCATGAACTATGTATTTTTAAAGAAAGGAAAAAATCTGCATTTCAGGCAGAACCAGAGACGAGGTTCCTAGCGATAACATCAGCGCAGCGTAAATTATTCATTTGGGTTAGTGCTGGCATCATTACTTGCTTCATTTGGTCACTTCGTAAATATGCTCGGATATCTTTCTTCCTTGGGACGGCGTTAAGCTCTCCCATAGTAGAGTACCCGGTACTCTAAATCATTACCCCCTTTTTCTAATCCCCCTCCCCTCTCCTCCCCTGCCCAGTGTTGTGCGGGAGTTCGTGAGGACTACGGGACGGCCTAGTGCTCTCCCATAGTAGAGTACCAAGTACTCTAAATCGTTCACCAGTTTTTTTTTTTTTTTGTAATCACAGGCATTGACAGGATTGGATGGGCATAGGTTTTTGACTGCGTCATCCTTCAAGCTACGCGTTGCGTGTATTTATGGGCCAGCTCAAGCAGCGATGTCTAACGATTTTTTCCGTGACCTGGACGTGTATTAGACGGTTGTCATGTCATATTCACTGGAGATTTTAATTGTGTATTAGACACACGAGCTGACGTGCAAGGTCCAGGATGGGGCCGCTCTGATTGGAACGCGCGGGAGCTGCGTCGCCTGGTCCAACATTTCTCTTTGATAGATACGTACGGATTAGTGCATGAACCACAGTATGCCTGGACTTGGCGGCGTAGCACGTCCTCTGGTCGGTTGGATCGTTTCTATGTGCCGAGCGTGCTAGCTTCTTACGTATCGCACTCCGATGTAGTAGCATTACCATCCCTTGTTTATATATCAGACCACCAACCAGTGATGCTCGAGGCTTACTTTTTAGGGGCGAAGCTCCTTATAGCGGCACCCGTTCGTCCCCCGTAGTATGTAACAAGTATAACATTTTGACCTCCAAGGTGGTGCCGGTGAGAGACTTCTTCTGTGCGTTGTTGAACAATAAAAAATAGGGCTCAATGTACATGTCAATGGCTGCTAATGGGGAATGAGAGACAGGAGCATTCGGCTTTTAGTTAACGTGCAGGCTGCGATCAGCCATTGGCATGTACATTGAGCACTATCTAACAAGAAAGGGTTGCTACGTTATACTCGCTGGGTGTAACCTCCTTAGCTTTAGAAAGGTTTAGCGAGCGTTGAGCCGCAGTGCCATGAATACAATGAACTTGTTTAGACCATGAATGAACTCGAGGTGGTTAAAAATGGGAAGTAGATACGATGCGCAAGCCGTAAGAAAGTAAAAGCCGAATTCTCCGCCTCTAATTTCCCATTAGCAGCCATTGGCATGTACATTGAGCACTATCTGACTGAAAAAAGTTTGCTACGTCATACTCGCTGGGGCGTAACCTCCTTGGTTTTCGAAAGGTTTAGCGAGCGTTCGGCCGCAGTTCCATGAATACAGTGAACTAGTATATACCATGAACTCGAGGTGGTTAAAGGTGGGAAGTGGACCCGAAGCGCAAGCCGTAAGAAAGTGTGCGTGTGTCACCTCTCGTTTAGTCCTTGGAATGTCCGCTGGATGGCGGTGCTTCTATATGGAGAATATATGATGAAAAGATGCGAGATGGCGGTACCTGGAATGTTAAATAGATGGACGAACGGACACATAGACAGATGCATGGATGGACGCATGAACGGACGCAGGGGCGGCTGCATGGACGAACGCAGGGACGGACGCACGAACAGACGCACGCACGGACGGGCTGATGGATGCATGGACGGTCACACTGACCGACGCATGGACGGACGGAAGCAAGAACGAATGGACGGACGAATTCTTCGCCCCACTCTCCATCATTCACTCCGTGGATATGCTGCCATTTTTTTTCTTTTCATCATCAGTGACACCTTGGCGTCTTTACATACGCATCCTGCACGACGCGCGTTCATGCTCCAGTTTATCTAGAATCTTGCGCACCTCTCTTTTGGGATCTGGTCCGGAGGTGTGGAACACGCTCAAGACGCAGTGGTGTTTACACTGCTCAGTAGCAGGGCGTGCCCTTAGACGCCGTACGTCCAAAGAACTAGCAGACACTGCCACAAAGCTCTGTATTGCTATTCGGGTTGATCGGCTAACTCCCTTGATGCGCGCATGGCAGCGAGAGTTACGGGGTCGTTTTCAACGCCTTATTGCGGCGTCGTCGTTGACGGCTGGTGCTTGGCGTTGCAGACGTAATCCATGTGCTCATCCTGAGGTTCTGCGCTTTGCGAAATGCTCGCTTCTCAACCCGTCGAGTCGACTAGAAATTCCAGCTGCCAGACCCTTACACAATGCGTTGCCGCCGACACGTGATCAATAAGTTTTCCTCGATCACTTTGCCAACATGGCTCGTACGACAATGTCATCACATCGAGGTACCACTGAGACAGCCACAATGCTAAGTAGGCTTTCTCAAATTTCATCGGAAGTAGCTGTACAACTTTGCACAAGTCCGCCAGCTGACAAAGCACTGTCTTGCATGAAGTGAATGCACTGTCTTGCATGAAGCGTGGCTCGGCTCCCGGGCCGGACGGGTTGCGTGTTGAGTTTTATTTTTACGTTTTGGGACGACATTGATGCTCTTTCCACCTCTGTTATTTGGCGCTGTTTTGAGAACTTTGATTTCCCTGACAGCTTTCCCAATGATTGAATTGTTTTAATACCTTAGCATGACCCATCGTCGGTTCGCCCGGAAAAGTGGAGAACAATAACGCTCCTCAACGTTGATTATAAAACTTTCGCCGCAGTAATCACTCGACGTTTAAAAAGCCTGATTCCTTCCTTAATAAGTCATCATCAGGCGTGCTCTATTCCTGGAAGAGAAATCCACAGTCCCTCCTTTGTTGCGCGTGATATAATTGCGTACACGTTAGCAAGATCAGCTCGGGGACTCTTGGTTTCCCTTGACCGAAAAAAAGCATTCGATCGCCTCGAACATAGCTTTGTTTTCAGCGTAATGGCCGCATCTGGCTTGTCCCCAAACTTCGTTGAGCTTCTCAGAAACGCATACCGAAATATACGCAGCACGTTGTTTCTTGATGGTTTAGAGAGTGCGACATTTCCTGTTACCCGTGGTGTTCGCCAGGGTTGTCCTTCATCCCCTGCCCGTTTTGTACTCAGCCTCGAACCATTTCTTCAATCGCTAATCGCTGATCCTTACGTTAGAGGCCTTCCTCTTCCAGGTAATGGTACCGTGACAGTGACAGCATTTGCTGATGACATTACGTTGTATTCGTAATTACGAATACAACGTAATTACGAATACATTACGTTGAATGAGGGCAGTTTATCCCGTAGCCTATACGACTTTTTACTACGTATGGCACGATTTCAGATGCTGCGTTAAATTTTCCAAATGTCAATGTTTATTCATTGGTTTTCTAGACGCCTGCTCAAGTCCTTTTTCGGTCTTCAAAAACGTCACTCCATTTGATTTCTGGGGCTTGATTATACTTGCTACGGTATATCAGCCTCCTTGTGGGTTTCAGTAGTCGAAGATGTAAAACGACACGTCCGGGAAGCACAAGAGTATGCTTTACCGATGCTCAAAAGAAGGTATTTAGCACAGACTGTGTTTTGCGGCCGTGCATGGTACATATCTCATGTCGTATAGCCCCCATTACGAATCACTTGGTCGTTGCAATCTCTCATTGGCTCATTTTTCTGGTGAGATGGAACAGAGCTGGTTTGCCGAACAGCACTTGGGCAACCGAGAAACTGTGATGGATTCGCATTCCCATCCCTCTCTGTTCGCTGCCGGCTACTTGCCCTACGATTCTTACTTCGGTTGTAGCATGGTGATCAGTGTCTCGCGCATGATCTTGCCTGCTATTTCGTAGGCACCAAGATACGCTATTTACTACCAGATGCACGGCTCAATCCTGCACCGCAAACACTTAACGTGCCTGCATTTTACTCAACGGCAGTAGCATTTTATCTACACGTGCAGCAGGTTTGTCCCGATGTGGACATTCTCGAAAGCCGCATTGTAGATACAACGGCGGCTCTTCTGCTTCCTTTGGTTCCTCCAGCCCGTCTAGCACGATCGAGACATGTCTCGTGGAGCGCGATAACGGCATCGTTCTTGCCTGGTCATCTCCGTGACTTCATGTCGCGTCTTGGATGGAGAGTACTTCCAACACGGGACAGACTTGAGAAGTGGGGCATGCTCCCACCTTCCACTTGTCCTAAGTGCCCGTTACAGGAGTCTAGCCAGCATATGCTGCAGCAATGTGTCATTGCAAAGGTGTTTTGGAAGGCCGTTTACAATGGTTTTCATGGCCTAGGCGTTAATCACTTTGTCACATCTGGTCGCTGCTCGCATAGTCGCTTTGCATGCCTTCTAATAGCTGCGGGAGCTTTTTGTTTGTGGCGTAATAAGTGCGAGGCTGTTGCGGCAGGTCATTGTCGTCGTGCTCTCTCTCCAATTCTGGAACGCTTATACTCTAAACTACTATCGTTTCTGTTGGATGAATTGTTCTTCCTTGGGGAGGGAGAATTTCTACGACAATGGTCGTGCCGCTTTCTATCCGTAGTTGACAGACGTGTTTGATTAGTCTTCCACCTGGCTGGGATCCTATAGCCAGGTCACCTTTTAGTGTCTGATGAGGGCATGTAATCTGTATGTGTTTGCTATTTCTATGTGTTTGAGTATGCTCCTTATGGGTGTGAGTTCTTGTACATATTCCCTTCATTCTGACGCTGTAAACTACGTAAATTGCACGAATCTTGATACCTGTTGTGGATCTTGATACTTTCTAACATCTTCACCAAGTCATGTAAATTCTGTACATACATCATCATGTACATTGTCCATTTTGTGATTAGTGTATATATGTAGTGTATGTAGTCATTGGTAGCATGTGTTAGGGATACCCTACGGACTCGGACACTTTTGTTTAAATGTGTCATGTATGTTGTGCTTTGTCATTTGTTTGCTATTATGCTTGTTGTATAGACGCTCGTTTCATAGGTTTGTTGCGTCCCACGATAGAATAAACTTTTTCTAAACACATTATATTATTATTATTATTATTATTATTATTATTATTATTATTATTATTATTATTATTATTATTATTATTATTATTATTATTATTATTATTATTATTATTATTATTATTATTATTATTATTATTATTATTATTATTATTATTATTATTATTATCAAAGTTTTATTACCAGGGTGCTCATATCATCATTATCATCATCACCCGCCTGATTACGCCCACAGCAGGGCAAAAGCCTATCCAATGATCCGCCAATCAACCTGGTCTTCTGCTTTCTGCTGCCTCAATGTATCTGCGAACTTTAATCTCATCGGCCCACCTAACTTCCGGTCTCACCCTAACCCACTTGCCTTCGCTAGGAATCCAATCAGTTACCCTTAATGACCAGTGGTTATCCTGCCTACGTGCCTGGCCCATGTCCATATCCTCTTGATTTCAATTATGATATCTTTAACCGCGGTTTGTTTCCTGGCCCACTGTGCTCTTTTCCTGTCTCTTATAGTTACACCTATCATTTTCATTTCCATCGCTTGCTGTGCCATCCTCAATTTAAACGGAACCTTCTTTGTAAGCCTCCAGGTTTCTGCTCCTTTGATAAGTACGAGCAAGATGATACTGTTACATACCTTCCTCCTGAGTGTTAGTGGCAGGTCACTATTCATGATTTGAGAATGCTTGCTGAATATGATCCACCCCATCCTTAATTTTCTAGTTATTTCACTCTCATGGTTTGGCTACGCGGTTACTACCTGTCCCAAGTAGACATATTCCTTTAGGTAGCTGGTTACTACCTGTCTCAAGAAGACATATTTCTTTACAACTGCCAGCGTCTCTCCCCTTATCGCCAATCGCTGTTTTCTGCCGAGGCTGTTGCACATTTCTTAAGTTTTACGCGTATTAATTTTCAGACTTACTCTTCTGCTTTCTGTGTCCAGTTCTGTAATCATGAGCTGTCATTCGATCCCTGGCCTGCTCACCAAGCCAATGTCGTCAGTGAATCCCAGGTTACTAAGCTACTATCTAGTAACTGTTATCCCTAACTCTTCCCTATCTACGGCCCTGAAAACCTGCTGTAAACACACGGGGAATAATATTAGAGATATCGTGTCTCCCTGCCCAGCGCCTCCCTGCCATGAGCACTTCTTTATGAAGATTTCGTCGCTTTCTCCATGGAGAACTATGGTGCCTGTGGATACGCTGTAGACTTTTTCCAGTATATTTATGTAGGGTTTGCCGATGCCCTGATTTCGTAATGCCTGCACCACTGCTGATGTCTCGATTCAGTCAAACGCTGTCTGGTAATCAATGAAGGCGACGTCTATAGGGGTCGCTTGTATTCTGTGCACTTATCACCTGATCGAAAGTGTAAACATGGTATATCGTGGAGTAAGTAGCCTGTACGAAATCCTGCTTGGTCGTTCAGATAACTGAATTCTAACGTCACTCTAATTCAATCAGCTCATATTTTTGTAAACAGTTTCTAGAGAACAGACAGTAAGCTGATCAGCCTGTAGTTTTTCAAGTCCTTGACGTCTCTTTTCTTATGAATTAACATGATGTTGGCCTTATTCCAAGATTATGGTGCCCTCGCCTTCAAGACACACTTCGTATATAAGGTGGCCAGTTTTTCTGACACAATTTCTCGTCCATCTTTTCCGGGTCCGTTGTTACCTTACCCTCACTAGCGGATTTGCCTCTTTGCATTCCTTCTAAGGCTTCCATTACTTTCCCTGCCGTAACTGTATACCTGCAGGTCTCAGGATCGAATCCAGGCTGCGGCGTCTGCATTTCCGATGCAGGCGAAAATGCTGTAGGCCCGTGTGCTCATATTTGGATACATGTTAAAGACCCCCAGAGATTCAAAAATTCCGGGGCCCTCTACTACGGCGTCTGGGGCTTTTCGGACGTTAGACACCACATATCAATCATTACTTTCCCTGTCATTACATGGTAGGAGTCATGTCCGGTGAACGCATGAGGTATTCTCTGGATTTATTTGTTCTCACTAATCCATGTTCGGCCTAAATGAGACTAGACGAGGACTTTAACGTTTGTTTTATACATTTCGTAATGGTCCTGTGAGTGCGTGTGTAAGTTGCTCAATGATGAATTTGTCGAGCGGCTGCTCATTTGCTATGCGAACATGCCCGATGAAGATGTCTGCACAGAGTAGTAAATACAGGATGAAGAGCATCTGTGTGGTAGTCTTCTTCGCGCCTCCTCTTGAGTCGAAACCAACTTGAAGGACTTCACATAGTACTGTGCCTAAGTATATTTATTCATAAACTGTCGCGTATTTACACTGCTCGCTTTATATAGTTCACTGTTCTGTTCATTTATTGAACTATTAATTTCTATACAACACTAACACGTATCCGCGCTTACAATATCTAGCCATGCAAGGAAGAGGCACCTGGAAGTAAGTAAATAAATAAATAAATAAAAGAAGGAAGCTCAACTCACAGCTGCCGTTCATTAATATCCCCGCGTACGATATCACTATGGCTTTCCATTCACGCAAACGCATCACCCATAGTGACTAAGAAAGGCTCTTCGTCACACATGGAGTCTTCAGTTAGGGGTCTCTTACCCCAAAACTCACTCCTCCAACCTATATATAAACGAATTAGTGACGACGTTAGGCAAATAATATTTACTGCGGTTCTACCAGTAGTTAGAGACGGATATATCGCCACACCTCCACCACACCGCTTCTCCGCACGACGTATGACGACTCGGTTGTAACGGCGTTTATTTGGCCGCAAATGCGAGAACGAACAAGCGTCACGGAGTCCGGTGATGAAGCGCACATCTAAAAACGATGATGATTGTTAGCCAAACAGGCGATGATGACTGAATTGCTGCTCAGAAGAGGATGAAATTCGTAATAGATGCTTACAATGTTGTTACCAGTATATTGGTTCGAGTGCATTCAGTCGATTTTACTGGTGCGACGAAGGCGAGAATATTCATGTCCGCAATACTATACTGTAGTAATATCGCTCCTGCTGTTGCGGTTCATTAAGAAAGCTGTATGCATTCGTGTTGTTTTTTTTTGTAGTCCACTAATGCACTCGTCACATGTATCGGCCGTAACTGCAGGGGCCTTCAGATAATCGCCACAACCCCGTTAATCTGGGCCTCGATGTAGAAAGGAAATTGTGCTCGGATTAAGGAAGCAGGCTTTTACGTAAGGGACTTTCCTAAGTGGTCGCAGCAGACTGGTGCGGCGGGGAGGGATTTCGTGAGCGGACGAAATCACCATGGTGACCGCAAATGACGAAGGCCAGATGAGTTGGGTGGCGCACTTTCAGCAGGGAGTTATTCGCCGTCGCCGGAGTGCTGGCGCTCAAGGAAGGAGAAAAGAGAAAACGATAATGAAGATTTAAAATCACTATGACTCATTCTATTTCGGGAAGCACGATGGGCAGCGACGATGTTTAGAACACGACGTGGAGGCGACGCATAATTTCGAACCATAGTCAATCACACTACCCGAATCTAAAATCCGAAAGTTTGGCACATCCCGCGTTCCGTGGGAATCAATTATATTGTCACAAAGGCACAGGGACGCAGACACAAAAACAGGGCGTTTACTTTCGTAACCAAAGTCCAAAAGCACGAACACTGCAGAGCACGCGCCCACAGAACTACTTCGTTATCCTCCTCAGAGGCTGGCCACTATAGTTGCCAGCCTACCTTACGTCAATATGCGAAGCATGCATCGAGAAGTTTGCTAGGTGGTGATGGGCATGACGTTTCGAAGTGTCTTTTCGCCGCGACACGCATCATTCTGTCTGGCTGCCACGCGTTCTTCGCCTTCCGTTCACGACCCTAATGTGTGTTTACCGCCCGTGCATTCCCCTCTTTGCCGTTAGTGGACCAACGGTGAATTGAGGAGGTTTGTCCAATTTGTACGGCGCTTACGTTTTTGTTGGCGGACAAGAAAAATACACGGAACCTTAGCCATATGTAGCGTCACTATAAAATAGGAGGTATATGATGCCAAGAGCTATTAGCCGAAGAAACGTAATGGAAATATTGCTCTAGCAAGCATCCGGCCGATAAAGCAGTGTTAAACAATCAAATACGGACACAGCAACGGCGTATGCAGAAATTTGTTTCGGTGGGGACACGTCCTTGATCTGAAGTTAGGGCTGGAAGGCATTAAGTGTGGTTGAAAGTGACTATGTACTCTGTATCCCGTCAATACTGAGCAAAAAGGGCCCTTTAAACGATGCCACGAATAAAGTTCTTGAACGCCAGGAAGTGTCCGGCAGTGTATATTCAGTGTATATGATGTACACTTATTTAGATTGACAGCTATTTATATCAGACAACGACAAATGACAAATTCGCATCTTTCTTGTCGAGAAGGCTGGTAAAAAGGCTCTAACGCCTCACTGAGTGTTGCAACTCTATCTAGACACATAACTAGCACAACAGAGGGCGTTGCAAGAGCATATAGATCGATACATACACAAAATTACATACACGATACATATTTGATAATACATATACAAGATGAATACAATTATATAATTGTACAAGTGCGGCAGCGACGTATAATATCACAAGAGAATTAATTGTAAGTACGGACTGCAGCAAAATTTCTGCTAGTTGTGTCGACTGATGGCTAAGAGAGAGGAACATATACATCGAGGTTTCCATAAATGGAACCTCCAGCGTAATGAATATTTTTTTCGCTGATATTCCTTTCGCAGTGTACTCTTGTATATTATCACTCAGCCTAAGACACTGCCATGTTCTACAAGTTGGTCGACGGGTTCTTTTCCGCGAGTCTCGTCAAAAGTACTATTTTTCTCTGCTCGGATTAAACCTCAAGGAAAACGACTCGGCACTACATTTTTACTCGGAAATAATTTGTCTCTACGAGGAAAGGACGTGAATGGATTCATGATCAATCAATATTGAATCAGAATTTCGATTAATTACTCTAAGACATGCACCTCGATTTCTAACATTGCCGTCTCTTAACAAAATGTCGATTGCTTTGAATATAGTTGTGTAACTTTGACACATCTTCGGACTCTTCTTAGTAGGTGCAGTCTCAAAGAGTTAGTGTGCGCACTTGATTCAAAAACAAATTCAAACCGACTAGTACGGCATTTCATCTCACTTCGTTCCCTGTTCTAACGACTTTTCATCGGTTATAATCAAGATAAAAACCGTGGCACGTGAACTAACCTCGAAGAAAGAGATATAATTACCACCAGCCACATGTCTTCTAAATGTTAATCCAATCAAATCGAATCACATATTCGACTAGGCTGCTTGGGCCGCTTCAGGGGCCTTGCCAGAAGCAGCATGAACTTCAATGTGGGTCTGTAAAGGAGGTCAAAAACGGCAGCTTTGAAGACCGACTCTACCGGAATCGATTTTATACCCCCGCTTGCAGCCCTTTACATTAATCGTATGAAAGAAGAATGAAAGCTTGCTATAAACGCCCTTCATTTGTAAGCCTTGGCGTGCTGATAAAAAAATAAAATGATAAAAAGGGTATTCAGACTGAACGACAGGTGATAGTTATGGGTCGTTAGCGCTATCCTTGGCACTTACACTTGTACGTGTACATATACACCTGCGTGTCCTTGTGATGCCGATTTTTTTTCTGTGCGCCAGCACCGTCTACGCCGTCGGCTCGCATCGGAGGTAGCCGAGTGGCTTTTTTTTTATCATTAATGTGAAAGCTTTAGATGCGTCGCAAAACGGGAAGATTGATTGTCGACGGCAACAACATGACTGATGCAAAACATCATCATCATCCCGGGTTGTCAGGACTCTCTCCACTCTTCCTGAGTTACGGCCGCGGCGGTAGTGTTGATCGAACCACCCACGTCTTTCAGAGTCGGCGTCTGAGCACCTTAACCAGGGAACAGACTCGGCGGCTTTGTGGGAGTGAAGTTAAAGAAAAAAAGTCACAGCATATCCATGGTGTGAATGGTGATGATGAGTGGGGCAAAGCGTCCGTCCGTCCGTTCATCCGTCTGTCTGTTTGTCTATCTGTTAGTGTGCCGTCCCCTCTCGAAGAGAGCGGCCAGGAGCCGTGTTTGCCTTTCAAGTGCCGCCAAAGGAAGTCAGGGGAGACGCTTAATCCCTTAATAGAGGCTACTTCCACGTCTCGAAACCCATTTTTCCTTTGTTATGGCCACTTTAAACGGGCGCCGCAAACGAACTTCAGAGCGTCATTTGTCATCTTCTCTGTCAGCTCACGGAGAGAGTGAAAACACCGGTCGTCGACGGAAGAAGAAATGCCAAGCGGCGGGCAGACTCACCCTACCTGCCCGAGCAACAGCACCGCTTTTTTACGGGGGGACTTACTGAGTGCTTGTGAATGTTTGTTGAAATGTGACCCCAATTCCTGTTAATTAAAGTTACCTTTGTTTAAATGTTCACGAGTGTTCGACCGTTAACTGGCTGGATAGCGGACGCTTTGACCCGTCAAATGCGAGCTGCGAGACCAGCATAGTTAGTATGTCTGTCTGTTTGTCTGATACTGCTGATTATGCCTGACACAGGAGAAGGTTAGACCAAGAGGAGCTACGCCCCTAAGAATAACAGCATTCGCGTGTTTAGACTGACAGACATACATATGTTCACTGTCATTCGCTTTATAATTAAAAGCATGAGTTAAACCGTCTCCTCCAGTTCCCTCGCGGCTTCTTTTAGGCGTAGACGAGTCTTCTCGGTACAATTGAGTCAGACCATTCACGCTCTTACACGCTGACTTGAAAGATATAGAGCCGTGCTTGTTCTGGAGCCGATACTTTTCGAATGTGTTTACATAAGGCGAACACGACCGAAAACAGCCGTCTTATCTCGTAGCGGGGACATTCTTCTGGTGGCGCGGACGCGCCTATCTCCTTCACGCACTCCAGTCTTTAAGTGGTCCGCAATGTACGCCGAATGTTTCGCTTGGAGTGGAAACACTCAACGAAATGGCGTTCGCGCCCGATAAGGGCTCTTCTTGCTATTCTTTACTTTTACCTTGTTTTTTTCTTTCTTTCGCTCAGAGTAAATACCGATGTCCCCCCGTCTTACTTCCCGGCTTGCACCTGGCGACGAAGTTGTTTCCAAACGACGGCAATATTTTCGGAGTGATTCACTGCTGTCGTCTGTTCTGTAAGTTAACGTCCTCATGGGCATGCCCGGAGTGCCTTTATTTGGGGGGAGGGGGTGGGCTCACAACGTCCCCCTCAGCTATTCCCCACTCCCACCCCCTCTTTCTTTGTTGAACCTTGACTATCAGAACACATTACATTAAAGGAGGAGGGGGGAGGCTGCTCACGCTTTGTGCATGCATACGAACGTCGTCACAACAGTTTACTGTTGGATACACGAGAACGCTTGGGTTAATTTGGTAGTTACGTAAGGTTTAATGGCGCGAGTGCGTCTGTTAGCGATGATGCTCTTGAGGTCTTCGCAAGAAACGTGCGTACGCGTACCACGCATAAGGAATAGCCTTAGCTTAACTTGGATAGCATTGGCTATCCAAATGCTAACCTAAACTTTAGTGCGTTCAGTACGTATAATTACGTTGATATGGCATAGCTAGTTTGAAAACTACGGGAAGGAATAAATACGACGTCGAATAACTGCGACGGGGGTTCTCGAAGGACGATGGGAAAACGCATTGCAAAACGAGAACGATTCCGTCCCATTAACCCTATCCGTTCAGTTCTATCAAGATAAATGGCCTGAGGAGTTTGCTTGTTTTTTTTTTACTTTCCACGCGCGCCTCGTGATCGGGCGTAATTGTCTTGTTGATACGCAGCGAGGTCATTAAGTGACCCCTATACTGCAAGGCGCCGCAGTCACGGGAACAGTCTCATGGTTGTGTATTTTCGTCTCACGTCGCAGACAGAGCGTCACATCTGAGACGTCAAGAAGACGTTGCGTACAAGACGTCGTCTGCACGCAAGTGTTTACTGTGCCGTCTGCTCGACGCCGTACGAGCAGACGAAATCGACATTGCAGGCGATATTCGAGTTTTGTATACTTCTGGCAAACACTGTGCTGCGTTGCACCCCTGTTGATTGTGTGACGTAAGCGCTTGAAAAACAATCTATCGAGAGACTGATTGCACAGTACATCAATGCCAAAATTACTCGCCTGCCGGAGAAGAAAGTAACTTGAGAAATGAACAGGATATAGAAATTCAAGTCTAGAGCGCGGAGGTAAGATACACTTTGAGCAATGGATTGATTGATTGATTGATTGATTGATTGATTGATTGATTGATTGATTGATTGATTGATTGATTGATTGATTGATTGATTAAACAATCAACGAGTCGAAGGCGTAGTGGTGAACATGGTGAATGAAACCCTCGACCTCAAGCTTCATCAGAGACGAGTATCATAGAAGCCAAAGAAACGTCGGTCGCCCTCCCCCGCCCTTTCCCGAAATTTTTCTGTTTTGTATAATGTACAATATGCAAATTTGCGCACATGTATACGTACAAAATAAAACCCTGGCTACTTCCTCTACCAATAAATGATATTGGTCATGTCGGCCGGCGTCGGATGCTTTCTGCGACGAGAAAGCCATCGACAATTACAAGAAAACTTGAGGCTTCATACGTGTGTCCGATTATTCCTGACACCGAGTTATGAACAATTCAGTCGTTCAATTGCTATGTCATTGAAGGAAGTCTGTAATGCAAACACTGTGTGCGGTGTTTGTGCACAAAAACAAATAAAGCAAGTCTTTTTCGATACATGTAGCTCCCACGCATGTGTGCGCGTTAAGTGTGAACTCGTGAGCGATATCGGCCTCAAACTTTTTTTCTTGTTCATTTTTTCTGGTGTAAGATTTCTTACGCATTGCAATCGCGGACGAGCTATAGAATCGTGCAAATGTCTACGTTGCACCGACATTGCATGTACCCACACCTGAGTTGACTTTCACAGGTGGCATGACAATGAATGGTGACGCGCTCGTCATCCTCTTTCACCTTTGCTTTCACGTCTATATACGCACGCATTAAAGTCAATTATCTGTTTTGGAATATTATACACAAAGTTTGTGTTTCATGGGTAGGATACGCTACTTCCGTCGCTTTGAGAGCCCATAAACCACACTGAGTTCAAAGGTGAGGCGGTGGTTTCTCGCCTTCACAACAAGCGATGTCTCCTCGTCGCTTGATTTCTGCTCATCAAACACGTGGAATAGCCACGCTTAAACGTTCGGCATTTGGCCCGTTTCGACTAAACGCTGCTGCCTCTCTTTGCGCAGTCACAAACTCAGCAAAACAAAGTGAAATAAGTTTATCGTGCATGATAGTGAAACTAGGCAGAATGGACGCGACTGCATGACAAAACGGTGCAGGCAGCAAAAGCACTTTTTTCTTGATGCAGTTAAGCGCTCTTGATCATGTTATACCAACACGCCCAATCGTACTGTCTCTTAAGTTTCATTTCTAATACAATAAACCCTTTCCTGACATCTTCGCTCCAGCCTCATGTTGTCGTCAACATGATCGCAGTTACCACTTGCCGAGTGTGCGCTCTTTCTTTCTGCATCAAGAAAAAAAGTGCTTCCAGAAGAACTTCGTCGCCTGTTCAGTGGATTTGCGCCGTCGCAAGGACACAGGTCAAGGATCTGCAAGATCTTGAGGGCGGAGTTGCAAAAGACAAGTACGGCTCTACAATGAGTACATATATGTGCTCACGTACAGATCTCCAGCACATGTGTCAACGTTGCGAAGAATCTGCGAGAGCTTCGGCGGCATATTTAAATGTCAACCGAGTTTCTCTGGAAGACTCAGCTCGTGCAGCTCCGCAACCTAGCGGCCACGAGACAGCAACCGCCGAAATGGCCGATCTACAATCAGGAAGACTTGGACTTGCCCAGCAAGTGCTTTCGTTGGGACCGAAGTTCGCGGCCTTTTGGCTACCGTGTACAACAAGTCTCTCGGCGTGCTCCACCAGAAAAAGCAAGACCGCTGCATAGCTGACGGTGTAGATGTTTTAAGTCAATGTAAGGCTAGCCTGTTGACCTCTCCCGTAAAATGCGTAGTATAATTTATGAAGGAGCAATCATTACGTGCGTTACCTGCTGACAAAGAGGGTGGCTCAATTTGCCGTAATTTCCCTTAAAGAGTACCGGAAAACGCTTTTCGCACGGTGCCCCCGCCGCGGTGGTCTAGTGGCTAAGGTATTCAGCTGCTGATCCGCCGGTCACGGGATCGAATCCCGGGCTGCAGCGGCTGCATTTCCAATGGAGGCGGAAATGTTGTAAGCCGTGTGCTCAGATTTGGGTGCGCCGTTAAAGAACCGCAGGTGGTCGAAATTTCCTGAGCCCTCCGCTACGGCGTCTCTCATAATCATATGTGGTTTCGAGACGTAAAACCCCACAAATCAATTAAAGCTTTTTGCATGGTTTCGGCCCATTTTTACTGTCATAAGCCTGTTATAACACGGTGGCACGGGCAGAGACACATTATTTTATGTTCTGTTATCACTGCCTCACCATAATTTTTTTTGTCTTGCTGAAGTGTCGGCGAAAAGGTCAAAAGTAAGCTAAGAGCCTGCTTCGCAAGTTAAATCTTGTAAGTGTCCATAAGAACATGTCGGATGCCAAGGAAGATTTTCGTGAAGCCTTCTTCAGCGCGCAAACGCATAAGGTCGACATGTCTTTTAGGCTAATCGTATCCGAAAATGGTACCTGGCAAAAATGTGCTGCGCTCTACATGCAGAAACCTTGAAATGCCTAAAGGGAACGATCTGTTTCTGGTAAAAACTTCATGTAAAGTCCAGTATTTTATTGCGTCGCGAGGAAATAAGACTCTCTTCGCTTTCTCTGTAGGCGTCGAGGACCTGTATTATTCTATTCCGCATGAATCATTGTTACAATGCATTGGAGAACATATAGATGAGTTTGGCGCCTCAAAATTCCAGACTCAGTCTGGCGTCAGCGCCAGTGGGTTTTTAGAGCTTCTTAGGTTTTACCTTCAGTCGACGTACATCCTATGGTATGGAAAACCTCACATTAAAAAATCCGGTATCTGTCTTGATTCTTGCATCGCTCCATCGTGAGTGACATGTTTTGAAGCAAATTAAACAGATTCATTTCGGAAGTTTTCACTAACACTAATGAGATGCACGTTTTCATATGCGTAGATGATTTTTTTTAATTTTCATGGACACAGATGTTGCATCATATAATAATAACGCCCGTACAGTTTTAGACTTGATGCGAAGTGGTTTCAAATATTTTGAACTTACTCATGAATCAGGTTCCTTGACTTTAAGCTATTCCTGAATAATGGCCGCCCTTCCTGGATGTATCAACCGCGTGGAAAGAAGTCTGTTTTGCCATTTCATTCTGCGCATTCTAAATTAGTTAAGCGAGCTAGCTATCGCAAATCTTGCTTCGTGAGTGCCTTGCGAGAATCCTGTGTGTGCACAAGATCACCGAAAGCTTTGTTGAGCAATCCTTCAAGGCTGACGTCTGCTGGTTACCCCGACCACGTGCAAGCTTTCGTTGCCGAAGGCCTAGCTGCGTGAACTTACAGGCCAAAGGGACAGATAATGTAGTCCAACCTGTCACAGCTAGACAGGCTTTCGCCAGTGGTTCCGTATATGCACAAGATAGCGCACAATCTGATGAAAGTTGCACAGCGAGTAATGTGAAGGTGGTCTTTACGGCCCCTCAAAAATTGAGTCGCCTGTGCAAGCTGTCCGTTCCTCCGTCCAGACCCACCCTCGGTTGCACTACAAGACATGCAAATAAACTTATAGATTGTATCTTTGATGTGGTGTATCAGCTGCTCTTATCGTGCTAGGAATATATTACGCCGGTCAAACAGGTCGTTGTATAAATTAGAGGCTGAAGGAACATACTGTACAATATGGATCATTATAAGCAAGGATGACTGTTCACTGCAGCACGTGTGGCTGCCGGCCAACATTTTCAGAGTGTACTATATTTGCAACATGCAGGAATCGTGCCACACGCCGAGATCATAGAGGCAGAAAAGATATGCTCATTGAAAGTTGTTTGTGGTAGCACCCCTTTTGTCTCGCTCACCGATAAAGAAAAGTTGTTCCTTTGCTTGTCGGTGTGATGTACTTATGCATTATCATTGTGTTTGCGCGAGACTGGTGCAACTGGTAAGTGTATAAAAGCGAAGACCTTCGCAAGAAATGAAATGTTGGTAGTTCAGCGCTCTGTCTCGTCTCTTCTATCCCCTCCTGTCGTTTGCGCTGTTAAGCACTCCTTATCGTGTTATACCAACACGCCCAATCCTACTGTTTGTTTAGTATTACCAGTCACGGTGGTCTCATGTCAATGAGAACGAAATATAAAGAACATGCTTAAGGCTATGGTTTACTGTAGTTTAGGCACACGTTAACGAACCCTAGGTAGTCGAAATCAATCCGGGGTGGCGTGCCTTATAACCTGTAGTGCTTCTCGCGCGTAAACACCAAGCAGTTATTATTATTTTTATTATTATTATAAAGTGACTGAATGTACATGGTGTTCCACGGCCAAGAACTAGGTCGCAATCATCATTAATAAATAATATTATTATTCAACCGTCATCCGACCACATTGGCTGCAGGTAAAAAACAAATGAGTGAAGTATGCCCCAGCAAGCATCGACATACTGAGCAGACGATTTTCGAAAGTACACCGAACAGACACTATTTGGAGACGTCATGAATACCCAATAAGTTGTTCTTCATACAGTCATGTTATGCCGTACCAAGTTTGGTATTTATAGCATTATCGAAACGGCCAGGAGAGCTAAAAGTCGTTGGCGGCTAGATAGATAGATATATACGCTCAAAGTCGCCGAAGTTCGCTAAGAAATGCTTCGCATTTAAAAAAAAAAAGCTATGAAATGTCAAGGTGTCTGCCGTTCTTAGCAGGTCTTACACTGGCCTCACGAGGCTAAATTGTCGACCTTAAATATTATATCCAACTATAGTCTATTTTCTTTCTTTGTTTCTTTCGTTCTTTCTTTCTTTCTTTCTTTCTTTCTTTCTTCGTTCTTTCATTCATTCGTTCATTCATTATTTCTTTCTTTCATTTATTCATTCTTTCTTTCATTCTTTTTTTCTTTCTTCCTTTGTGTTTTTTCTTTTCTCTTTTCTTGGGCGAACGCCAGTTTGCATTTCCCTTTCATCCGCCGGGCCTAATTCATTCGGCTCAGACGCGCGCAACTACGAGAAAGCAAGATTAATAAATAACTGGAAAAACATATCTGGAACGTCTGGCAGCTTTGAGACACGCTCTCGCTGTGACGGCGATTCGACACGTTTTGTTGCATTCCCCCCCCTCCTCTTTCTTATCTTATCATCTCGTTCTCGGCGAAGGCCTGTTTGCTCCTTGCTCCACGCAACTCTCTCCTTGATCTTCTTTTTCTTGTGACCGTCAACGCGTAAAGGCTGACACGCTTTCACTGCAATGCTGGCTCCGCCTACACCTAAGGTCTCTGCTCGCAAAGGACGAATGAGCGTGCAAGAAAGACAACACGATCCGGCAACTTTAGTCGCGCCGCCGCGAGAAACTAGACGATGCAGGAAACGGCGCCGCCAAAGCGTCCGCCGCACTTCCTGGCGGACCAGGTGTTATTATTACCACTCGCAACGAGAGAGGCAATGGCACGGCGAGCTTGCATCAGCCTTGTTGTCCGTCTGAGGGTCGCGCGGATAGGCCGCTCTGCAAGGGCCCTGTTGGGGGCTCGACTTATCGTAGCATATCGAGGAGGGTATGGTTAATGCGTACATATGCTTGAGTGCACGTTGATCTGATTGGCATCGCTGATCATGAGGTCGGAATCAGGGCCAAATGTGTCATTCGCTCTGAACAGTCGGTAAAGAGGACAGGTTAACACCGTTTACCGAAACGAATTTCCACAAATTGTGCTCCTAGCTGAATGTTTATTTATTTATTTATTTATTTATTTTTTACTGTAATTAGAAATGCCCCTTTCCGAGGGTTTTATGAGAAGGGCATGCAGGATAGGGTAAATCAAAGATACATTCTATGGATTTTGTAAATTTATTCGCGTTGAACATCCTTCGATGCAGTCTCACGGCTGCGCAAGTGAGATAAAAGGAGGTGGTGTTGGGACGTGGTGCATGCAAGAGGTATAGTAGACAGCCTTGTGGTCACCTGTGCGGGCTGAGGTACGGACGGTAGGGCTGATTGATTACAGGTATCTCAATCAGCCCGTGATGAGTACCACCAAGCCGAAGCATGCCTTATGATACTCATCGCGCACATTTTCACATTGTTAGATGAAAAGATGACACTGATGATGATGATGACTTAGTTTGCCAAAGTCCCAAAAAAGCCAAGGCAGACCTTTTCAATATGGTAGTAACACGTATCAAGCTATACCTTTATAA